>JADKLZ010030204.1:0-12534 GCA_021533235.1 Biomphalaria straminea | reverse complement strand
TTTTTTTTTGTTTCCTTTTGCTTATTGATTTCCCACACAGCTAGATGCCTGCGTTTGTTTCATGTGTCCCTCTCCTTGCCGTCCCAATTTCAACCTGGAAGTGAATGGCACGGCTAGTCAGGGCTATTGATTCTTGTCTTTACGGTCAAAGATGTTCTCTCTGCAGCTTCATCTGCATTACTCCCCCCCCCCAAGGCCTTCACTGCTTCTTGCATCGCTTTCGCACCACCACCACCCCCTTTTTTTTTCACCCTTTGCTCTGTTTTCCTGGTTGGAGTGGGGGTAGGGGGTCACCACTGGCGTCTGTTTTATTGTGTTACACCACAATCATGTCCAGGCCTCTCCCCTCCAGTTAGTAGGCTAGTACCAGAAGGGCGGCACACAAAAAGTTGGTGAAACGCTGAGCGCCATGGTTTCAAAACGCAACAGTCACCCGGCGCCCCATTTCCCCTAACTGTACCGGGCTGCTAAAAATATCTTTTCATCTTTCTTCGAGGCGGTGGCGGGACATGTTAAGTGAATTAGTTGTAGACATATCCACACGTCGATAGACACACACTTGGGCTGGTCGATGAGAACAGATCATGGCTTGTGATCGCCTCGTTAATCAATCGCCATCCATCGGAAGACTTTTATTGACTGCTAGACATTCTTAAAACAAGATGAACTCGCTGTGTTGATTAATATAATAGAGTGTCACGGACTTGATAGGGACAACTTCATTCACTCAAAGAGCTTACACTGTTAGATTGTTAGTCCACTATTTGTTCAGTCAAACCGCATTTAGAATGTCATCAATTCGAATTTACATTTAGTAAATTTTAGTAATGCCTGAAAGATAAGCACATAATTTTTAAAAAGCCTGTAAATCTTGTGTCTGTTGGTGAAATGGAACTTGATTTTGTACCAAGTTGGCTTTTTATAAACTATTTCTTTTCTCACTTTGTTTTCACTGACACCTGCTGTTATTCTGAATGTTTCTCTTCCGAAACAGTTTCAATAACCTGCCCGCTTTTCCCAAACCGACCCACGTAGAGATGTATGCTTGGTGTTCCCGGGTGATTAAAGGCTGAATTGTGTAGCCGCACACCACGTGATGGGATGCCGGGATATCATTCACGTCTGCTGAAACCTTTTTTTTTTTTTTCTGTTTCACGTAAAATCTGGGATGCAAATTTTAATCTTTCGACTTTTATCATTGCACAACGTGCTTTGTAATATTTTATCATTGCGAAACATTCTCTTGTAACATTTAACCAGAGACATTGCATTCGCCTAGAACAAGTATACTTTACAAAACAAACGTCTTCAGAAAAAGGAAATCTTCAAAACTATGGTGATCATTGGCTGAAATCCTAAGAGTTTATTGTTAGTTGGCATGGTTACGTTACGTGATCAAACCGAGTCTGCTGATTGGTAATAGTTGATATAGTGAATAGCAATCATTTAGTAAATTGAACACATATCCAAGTAGAATGTACTAATGCTGTAGGTCTGAACCTGGGCTGTCTGTATCACGTTTGTAAACCTGGGCTGTCTGTATCACGTTCTGTTAAACCTGGGCTGTCTGTATCACGTTCTGTTAAACCCGGGCTGTCTGTATCACGTTCTGTCAAATCCGGGCTGTCTGTATCACGTTCTGTCAAACCTGGGCTGTCTGTATCACGTTCTGTTAAACCTGGTCTGGCTGTATCACGTTTTGTTAAACCTGGGCTGTCTGTATCACGTTCTGTCACATGCTGGGACCGATATCACGTGCACATCCAGTCTTTCATGTGTTCCCAGTGGAGTTGGTCTCTAGACAGGGACCTTAATGGAGTTTATCTCCTTCAGGAGTTTGTTCATAACATTGACCTATCTAAAGACATAATAATAGACGAAATTAAGAACGTTTGTAATTAATGTAAAAAAAAAAATTGTCCACAAAATCAAGTCTCACAAATCTGACCGTCTCTGGTTAGTGAAGGAAAAAGTCCAAGTGTAACTAGGAACACACTTTCGTTGGACTGCCTTGACAAGCAAACAAGAGAGATGGATCATTTGAATGTTTCCTACTGAGAAAGTGCATTCTACCGTATGTACATACAGCAATTAGTTAATAGCTAGATCTCAGTGCAATTGTCATGATCATTTTTTTTTATTTCTAACTTGTTATTAGGAACGAAATGGGGGGGGGGGGGACTTTTTCACTTTATAGTTTGAATAGTGGCGATGTGCTAAATAAGTGAACTACACAAAGCTAAACAAAATCGTACACTGTAGACAAGCGGTTCATTGTGACGTTATCTTGAAGAGCCTTGTGCAACCGAAGGCACGGAAATTTGATTCCTAGAGCAGGCGGGAGCTGATTGATACAATGGCTTGTCCTGGAGTCTTCTGAGATGATCTTGTCACGAAGCAGAGTTGGTCAAGAATTTTTTGAAAATTTAGTTTCTCTTCAATTTGTTTGCATCGTCGGTCTCTTTCTTCCAATGTTTCTCTTGGTCTCTCCGAATTCCTGTCCACCATCTTCATCTAGGTGTGGTCAAGTTTGCGTGTCATTGTGTAATGTCTTCTGTATGTCTCCAAAACAAATATCCCTTCAAGACATGCACTGCAGTCATTAGTCAGCTGTTTTATTTTAGCAGTTCTTGTGTATGATCAGTTCGTTACATTGATGTTTGGATCTTCTCAGGGCATTTCATTCAAATTATAGACATTCATTTATTTTTGAAACAAAAATAGTTTCAGAACTTTTTTTGTTGTTTCTATTAAATGTGTTTCTTGTTGCTGTAACCTTATCGCCTCAAACAATGACAAGTGTTTTCTAAAGCGTATAACAACTATTTCTGGTAAAAAAAAGGTGTGTACACGTCATTTCTACGACATCCAATATTGGAAAAAGCTGAATCTTTGCACAATATTTTGGTTTACCCGACAACACAATAATCAATTTTTTTTTAAATAGCTGATTGAATGAATATTGGTAATTATTTATTTTGTTGGTATCTCTAACATCCATCCATCCCAGTGGCGCTACAGCCCTTGAAGGGCTTTGGCCTGCTTGCACACATCCTTCCATTCAGATCTCTCCTGGGCCTTTCGTCTCCACGCCCTAACCCAAGCTGTTGCAGATCTGCTTCCACATCATAATCCAACGCATTCGGGGTCTGCCTTTTGGTTTTTGTCGGTATACAATCTTCGCTCCCCTGTTATATGGCATTTTTTCAAGGTGACCTGCCCAACGTAGTCTGTTCTTTTTTATTTCGGTCACTATTGGTGGGTCCTCATACAGTTGATGGCATCTCTAACAAGGGAAAGAAATTGTACTTGACACTCCCCTTCATAGGTCGCCGCACATTTTAACTACTTGACTGATCCAAAGTTGATACAATTTTACATCGTATAAGCTTTATTATTATTTGTTTCCTGTTTCGTTTTAGATCTTGTCTTTGCACTGCACATTAATGACTGACTAGAACCTTGACGTGCACGCGCATTTCTGTGTGCAACTTGACTTAATTGTGCATGCACATGTTTGGACACAACTGACTTGACCTCCTCTCTGACAACAAAGTCTTCAAACTACTTTTAAAACCTTCGGACTCTACCATGTTTACTCTGTACGCGGATTTCAATTCCCCCTTTCTCTGGGTGGACTAAGTGTTTTATGAACTGGTTACTGAAAAGTTGGGTACTCTTATTGTATTGGGCCGAAGTTTTGTTGCTTCACGGCATTGTTATTGGTCCGTTGGTTAAACACACAGAAAAGACACGCGGGCTCGCTGAACGCGCAGTTGTTTACGGAGTGATTGCAAAGTGTTGGAGAAAGGTGGATGAAAAAGTTCCTTGCGAAAGTACTGTGCTAGATGTAGACTACCTGAGATACAGTCCCCACCTCTTGTACCAACATGCCTTGAGATCTGCACCTTTACTCAATACAGAGAAAGGGGGGTGGCGGTGGTTAGGTGAAATTTTTTTTCTGTGACATTGTCTTTGTTCTTTCATAATTACTTTGTAGACTCCAACTAGCAGCTGAGATCACCGTTATTCATACACTGATACTTCTTTCAGTTGTTTTCCCCTCCCGTTAGTAAGATAATTATTGAATTAATCTACATAATAATAATAATTATTATTATTGTCCGTAAGGAAATTTGTCTTACAATATGTGCATTACACCAAACAAAACAGAATAATTATTTTAAAAAATGTACATTCACACCAGACTCACTCATAATTTACATAGTTGTAAATATACTTGGATTATAGTATACATCGATATGGCCATCGATTGCTACATAAAAATACGGTACTAAAACTTCACAGAATTATCAGTAGCCGAATGGTAAATCACTTGGCTTTCGAGTCGTAGAGTTCGGGATTGAATCTCGTGAGGAATAAGATTTTGAATTTTGATCTCTGACGTAGGTTTCTGTCTTGTATGACGAAGAGGTCATTTGTACTTCCAATTAGTAAGAGGCAACACTAGTCATGGACGTCACAAGCTTTTTAGTATTATTATTGACGGCCAGTCATCGACACCGGTAGCTTCTCTTGTTTCCTGGACTGGTTTGGAGTATAAGTATTTAGTTACTTGATAGTAAGTGGATTGTTTCTTGAACTACCTTATCTACTCTTTGCATCATTTCTGGAAACATTGGAACTATTGGGTTTTAGCGATCCGGAGAAACTCTCACCAGTTTTAAGCTTTGCTTTACATTGATGTCATTATGGAGGAAGTGGGATAGTTTGTATAATGATTTTGGGAGGGAGTTATTCTAGTACAGTGATGGGCAGTGGTATTCTTTACAATGATTGGGGGCTGGGGTGGAGAGATACTGTGTGCAGTAATTTGGGAGTGGGGGGATTTTGTGTTATGACTGAGTTGGGAGGGTCTACAACTAACTTTAGTTCTAGAAAGCCGGCGTGTTTTTTTTGTTTTCTTTTTGGGATAGATTGTTGGATTTGTGTTTGAATGTTTTCATTGAAGTTTGTTTTGAAACGTTCTGTGAAAGACTTTGATCTGCTGCCTGCTGAGACTTGTACACAACGTTTCTCGCTAATTACTGTTTGGCTTGCACTACGTCAGCGCAGATACACATCCTCGTAGTGTGAGCGGGGCAGGCACGTGCTGCTGCATTCGAGAACTAGTTGGAGGATATTTTTTTGTTGATGGCCAAACAGCACGCCCTGTGACTTGGATACATCTTTGGACTACTGTCTGGTTTGTTCAATGTCAGGTGGACTTGGAACTAAGTGATCTCGACTGTGTAGAATTGCATCCATGTGAGATTTGTTCATCTTTTCACTTTCAGGGCTCAGCTGAAGAAACTGAAACTTGCGCTTTATAGGGCCTTTAGATTTAAAACAAATGAATATTCATATGGGGGGGGGTGGCTGAGTGGTTAATCGCTTGGGTTCCGAACCTGGGGGTCCTGTGTTCAAATATAGATGTTGTCACTTTCTGTTAAGAAGGTTGTCTGCTGTGACTTGAGATTTTGTTAATTATAAATGTTTTAAGTATAAACATCACTATCAACGGAATGAAGAGAATCCGGCCTCTTTGAAATGACAGATTAGTTACAAAATAAGGGCATAATAGTCCAGGTCGTCAGATCTTCAGTCTCTTAACAATTGGACACTCTTAGAACGTAATTATCTTGTTTTCACGGAACGTCTGTAGTTTATAAGATAAGAGAAACATGTACAAGTAAGAACAAAAATAACAAGCTGAATTGATTTGTTGTACACCATTTTGTTTGAACTTGATCATCTGTCTACTTAATGTCGTTTTAAAAGTGGGTTGATACAGTATGCAAGATAATTGACTGTGACTCTGTATTGGCATGCAAGCAGAATCATTAGCCTTGACTTGCGGTTGGCTGGACAAGTTAACCCACCATTATTGTTTCGTTGCGTATTTCTATTTGTAACAGTTTGTTATTGGTTAGAATGGCATCTGGGTGTTGAAAAAACGTCACCGTCCAGCGCGAGCTCTGCTAATGCTAGCATGTGTGCCAACCTAGATCTACATCTGAAATGGCACAGTGGCTCAATCTCGCGTGTGTCTGTTGATAGAGCACAACTCAACCATGGAATCTTGGTGATGTCAATCTGTGACGAGGTCACAAGGACTGTGTCACGTGATTCAACTTGTTTTTTCTCTAGACCATCTTTCAATGTGGAGGAGTGATGGCCAAAAACAAATTGTAGGTGCCATTGTAGCAGGTCACAGTGAGGCAAAGCATAACGTACCTACAAAGAAGTGGAACTCTTATCTACTAAGGTTGAACTTTCATACAATCCGTTCCTTGCAAGAGTTCTAGTCCTAGCACTTAGAAAGAATTCTGTTCTGCTTATAGAACATAACTAGTCTCAATATTTGATTGCCTCGCTTTCTCATTTGTAACTGGTCTTGATAGGACTGCTACTTTTCCCCTGATCCAGGTCTCCAAATGATTTGTTCAATCTGGTCCACACGTCTCCATCACTTTCGTAGAGCACCTGCCGGGGGGGGGGGGGGCAGTTCAAGTAGCGGCTGCAGTCACAGGCGAGGTGACTAGATCTACGTCACTCACCGCATCATCTATTAGATTTAGTCTATTTCATGTCTGCGGGGTTGGGTTTCTACATTCACTCTAGCTCATTATTTGGAGAAATGCTAGTGGAATCTTATATATATATATATATAATTGCACCCTAATCAAAATTTCTTAGCTAGAATTGTTTTTATTTGTGGTGTCAGTCGTCGAGATTACTTTCGGTGAGGTGGCGATAAAGATTGCTCGTTGTAGCGTAGTACTATGGTCAATGTGCCGTACTATGGTGGCTATGGGTCGCTAAGCAAAACGTGGACACTAGATTTCTGTGTCATCATTTGAAGAAAGGAATTTGTTTCCAGTGCGCACTATAGTATTGTCTAGAGTGAACACGGGTCTCGTCTGCTGCAGTGTTGGTCAAACCACATGGTATTAGCCTCGCTGACAGACGTGGTCCTGCTAGACGTTGTGTGTGCCCCCCCCCCTCCCGTCGACAAGAAAATCAATAAATAAAATGAGACCAAGGGTGTCACTCTCCCCCCCCCTCACCCCTCCGTCTTGATTCCCGGCGTTGTCCGGAAATCCAAGCATGTTGAAAGAACGCCATAGGGAGAGGACGGGAGGGGGGTTCTGGTTGTGATGATTGACTTCGTGTGGCGGTGAACCAGGCTCTGGGTAAAATAGCACTTTAGAGTTGGTAGCATTAGTCTGATGATTGTCTTGTGTAGACTTGGCTACAAGACTTTGAATGGGACCTACTCTATGATCTGCATTCAACTGTAGCTTGGAAACACTGTTTTAGTGGATCTGTTTGAGTGGATCTGTTGTCCTCTCCCACTGCCTAATGTCAAAGTTTATAGTGACAAGTTGAAGAGCCAAATCAATGGCCATGAATAGGTCACACGTAACACTTTTGTATTTGTGTTTGTTGTTTAATGTTTTGACTTGGAACAACATCATTGTTTATTTGGAAATCCAGAGAACTGTGTAATGTACCCGCCAAGTACTGACAGATTTTGCTCCCTTTCTGTCTTTCCAATGTCGTGGATCATCATACTGTCATAGAAATGAAGTCCTTTAAATCTTTATTTCATTCTAAATGTACATCTTAAAGATAGGAGAACATAAACAATTACATACAGAAATGTTCAGAGACTGCTAGACTACCAAACAATCACATACAAAAAATGTTTCGATGTCTGCTAGACTACCAAACAATCACATACAGAAATGTTTAGATGTCTGCTAGACTACTAAACAATTACATACAAAAATCAGATTGTCTGCTAGCCCACTGTCAACTGTATTTCATCTGGTTCTGTGTTTTGGATTGTGAACACACTCACTGGTTGTTTCAAGTTTGGCTATAAGGAGTATTACTAAGAAAGCTAAATAAATTTAAACTTCACTTCCTATAAACCTGTTATCAATGTACATATTCTTTGCTGGTGTTGTAATATATTTTTTCATTTATCATGTACAATCCTAAGATGTTTTATCAGGGTAGTAAAGATCAATATTTTTCTTAATGCTATAAATATACTTCTTGTTCTAGAGTTAAATGCCACCTAGACTACTTGACATGATTAGCAATATAGCTACTAGCAAAAGTTGTTTGTTTTTTTTTTTTACTTTCATACTGTGGTCTTTCCTTTTCTCCTTAACTCTTTCTCTCCGTAATTATTCACCACTATATGGTATCGTCAGTTAGGAGAGAAAGAGTTAACACTAAAGCCATATCATTGCTTTGTATTGTCTTATCATTAGCAGTTTATGTTAGACAGCTGGGGGATGAGACCATCCTATTGTTACACTTTATGTTAACTGTTATGCTCACGGAATAAAAACAACATTAGTAACTGATCTGTTTGTGAATTTACAAACATAATGTAATCAATACTTTATGGAAATGTTGCCTCACCATAGAGAGCTCTAACTTTCTGACAAGTGTAAGAATGGTAAAACTGTTTGTAAAATAGTCTGAATGTTTCATATTTTGACTCAAATACTCAAATACTGTTATTCATTTGTCAACACTGTATACAACATTGTCTGGTCTATAGTTGCTAAATGGAGGAAATTCATCACCTTTTTTTCTGTCTTCATACTGAACATAATTTCCAAAAATGTATTTTACAGCTAAAACAGATGTTAAAACTCTTTGTTACAAAGTGATCTGTCATCACTGACAAAATACATAGAAGCTTATTTTAATAAAGCCATGACTGTGTATGTGTACATGTTGTCATGTTAGCATCTATTGTCATTGTTAATTATACTGAGGTGACCAATTGGAGTCAAACTGGATTTCCATTGGTTTGTGTTTTAAAAAAAAATATTTTTCTTCCTAAAGTACTAATTTTCCATACATCTAAAGGTATGTCAAGTGTTCTTATTTTTTTATTTTTTTTGTGGCAAATTTTTTAATGAAAACTTTTTTTTTCTTCTTTGTATCTGCAGTCATTCTAGCACCTCATGGACTTTGTGGTGTGCTGACAGGAGTTACCTACTCTGAGAATGACCACAATCCTACTTCTGCCAAAATGTTTCAAGACTGGTCAGACTATTACCCCATTAAGGAGGATAGCTTTAATAAAATGCCTAACATGGTGGAAGTCATAGTTGGTAAGTACTACTATAAATAAACATGTTATCAAAATTACCTTGAAGTTAAGAGTCGTTCTGATCAAGTTCACTTCTGAAATGTTTTTTTAACCCGCAGGAGGAACCAGAATGCGCTACCCAACGTGTTATGTTTTGGTCTGCGACAATGAGGACATCAATGGCAGCAATAGTGTCCTCCAGCCCTTGCAGACGTCCATCCTTCCTGGTCACAACAGGTCATTGACAAGATCAGTGTCCCAGTTTTCACCGCCGGCATCTCCCGTTGACCCGAGCATGGGTTTGGATCACCATGGCATAAAAATTGCCCCATTGGTAGGTGCAGTGCCCGGACAGACAGAGTGCTCTCAGGCCATTAGTGACTCCAAGGCTGACTCCATTAGTTTTCATATTGCAGAGAAAGTCAGACAGGACGCCTGTATACATGTATCACAGAATAAAAGGTAAATAAAATATTTGCTGGTTCCTTTGTTAAATTATCAGATATTTGTAATCATTGTACTTGGCACATAAAATTGTTATAAACATGTTTCCTTAAAATCCTTAATTATTGAAGGATACACACAAAAAAAGTCTAAAACTTTTGAATAAAAATGTGTGGCAGGGATTTGTGTTCAATATCTTCTCAAGTTTGTTATGTTTTGTATGTTGCTCCAGATTATCTGAGGTCCTCAGCAGTGAGGATCAGTCTCATCAACCCAATGTCGGTGTATGGAGCTACACAGATCCAGCCAGTAAAGTCACTTGTAACTGTGTGCGGTGAGTGCTAACATCAACTGGTTTCCTGTTTCTCTTCATTGCATATGAAATAAACATTTTGTTTCTATAATTTTATTTTTTTTTCTTCATACAATACAAATCCTGCTAGATTAACAAGAAGCACAAGTGAAGGATGTTGATTCTTGAAAAACTTAGCATAAACCTACATTTTCTGGGGTTTTAATGTACTACCTCTTTGCTTTACTATTAGCTAGAATGCCATAATGACCTGTAATGGTATTATGCTAGCATAATTTAAATTTTAAGCTGTACTAAGTGTTGATTTTACCTAAATAAAAAGAAATAGTTTGAAAAAAAAAAATGAAAAAGTTAAATTTTTTTTCTTTCTTTCTCTTTAGGCATAGAAAAAAGGCCCAAGGGAAAAACGCACCAGGAGGAAAGCATGGGAAAGGTGACAAAAATGATAAAATGGATCGCCAGTTGAGTAGGCTTAGTCGCAACCCTGTGCCATACCACAGGCGTGGTCACCAGCTGGATGACTTGCTGCAGTTTGATGTTGAGCGGGTCATGACTCAGCCCAACCCTGCGTTCTCTTCCACCGGTGCCACTACCATCATCAGTAGCAGCAACACTACGCCTCAGGGTAGGAGCAGCACACCTATGCATGACAATGTTGTGCCCATGGACACGCCCAACTCGGCTCCGTCTCCGCTGGATGAGCCCCAGCCACCAGCCTCATCCACGCTGGACCCGACTATGCCAACCCTGAGCCCCCACCCACCTAGTAAGTTTTTACCGGATGGCAGCGGTGGGCGGCCGTTGAATTCTGTGACTGGTGTCGGTGGGGCCATCCTCCCGTCGGACACCAACCACTTAGCGGCACCGCCAGGTGCTGTGAACGTTGTGGGCAATAGTACAGTTGTTTTGGGCAGCAATAACCTTAATAATAGTACAGCAGGGAATGTTGGCAGCAATACAAATATATCAGTGACTTGTGCAGGTAGTCTTATAAGTAGTTCTGTAAATAGTGCAATGAACGGGGTGAGCGTGTTGGTGGACTCGAACTGTAAACTGGCTGGCGAGGATACCTCGACATCGGCCACAGCTAAACTGAACTCTGCCCTCTCATGTATGCCAGTGACACCAGATTCCCAGCAGTTCTCCTGGAGTTCTGTGACCTCCAAGACTGAGAGTGTCAGCCATTGGGTTCACTCCCATCAGCAGAGGCCTAGTTCTGAAAAGCAGCATGAAAGACATTTTGATACCAATTTAAAACGTCCAAGTTTGCCAACCAAAGGTTCAGACAGTGATACGGAACAAGGGATGGAGTCTCTTTATAATTTTGATTCCTTAAATATGTGGTAAGCTCTACTTAGAACTTTTTTTGTATTTAATGTTTAACATTAAAATAAAATTTCAGTATGAAACTAGAAAATGGCTTTGCATAACAAATCTTTAGTCAATCAGGAAACATTCACAAGTTCAAGTTATTCCTGTTAGCCCTGAGTGGCACATAGGGCTGCAACTACATCTCTCCACTGAACTCAGATCTAAATAGCTTTCTTCATCTGCTGCCCTTTCATCCTTGGTTGAACCTAAAATGTTAGCATGAGTTGAAATGATTGAATGTTACAGAATACTAATTTGGTCAGTGTCATCGTCAGACATTTCCTCTTTATTCCCAGTAGTGTCTTCAGTAACTGTCACTACTGTCACTACCATTGTTTCTGTCCAAAGCAAGCTTTTTTTTTTTTTTTAATCAGTTTATACAGAAAGATAATTACTGGTTAAATAATGGATACTTACTTCAAATATGTAGAAAGTACTAAAAATTATTTGAACACACTAGGAACAAAGTTAAAATTTTCTTATAGTGTCGTGGTTTCCATTAGATTCTGATTTTACTATTTACACAAAAAAAATTGTTGTGGTCATATTTCAATTCAAATGTGTCTTACTTGTTCAACAAGTATTAACTTTTCAATTTCTTCACAATTTTGAATGAATCTTTATCAGTTGGTTCAACTTAAATGTTCACAATTCAAACTAAGTTCATTTATTCTTCTATACAGTGATTTCCACCCCACACCCCAAAAGAGTTATTTAAAATACAAAATGCTGATTCATTTATGCTGTAATATGGCAGAAGATAGTGTTCCTTTTTTTTTTTTACACCATCCAAATATTGAGCTAGAGGTAGCTGGGTATTTAACTCTTGCTATATAAACTTAACAAGTCCTATGTTAGAATCCTGGTGAAGATGGGGAGTTTTGTATGTTCCTTCTTCTGTCCATCTAAATAAAATGAGTTCTGGCCCCAAAACCAACTTTTCCATTGGAAATTAAAACAAATAAGCTCTGTGTTACCTGCCCCATCGCATGCTAGTAGCACCAAGACATTGAATGGCCAAACTTCAGGCTATCATTTCTGATGATACTATGAAGAAAAGAGCATTCCAAGATGAAAATAAGAACACTCCACAGTGGAATGGATAGTACAGACATACAATTTTATATACTGACACTATACATCCCTATTGGTGGACTGACATTACACATTCCTATCAGTATAATGACATTAAATTACACATTCCTTTTGGTATATTAACATTACACATTCTTATTGGTATACTGACTTTGCTTGCTATTGGTATATTGACATTACACATTCC
>JADKLZ010030203.1:0-16819 GCA_021533235.1 Biomphalaria straminea | reverse complement strand
GGTATACTGACTTTGCTTGCTATTGGTATATTGACATTACACATTCCATTTGGTATATTAACACATTCTTATTGGTATGGTGACATTACACATTCCTATACTGGTATACTGACTTTGCACATTGCTATTAGTATACTGACATTACACATTCCTATGATATACTTACAATACACATTCCTATTGGTATCCAGACAGTGCACATTCCTTTTGGTACATTGATAATGTTGTCAATAGGTTTTTGTAAGAAATCTTTTTCTTCTTCCATTTCTTACTATTTAATTACTTTTTTTTCCCCTAGGATTGACCTGCCCTTGAAAAAAGGAAGATATGAGCTAAGTGATAGTTTATCTGGTGATATGATTGCTCCCTCGTCAAGCTTTGCAACTCATTCCCGAGCAACTCCCATGATTAAAAGTCCAGAAGATATTTATGAGTTTTCTGACGAAGCCTCCAAAGATCCTAAAACTGTTACCATCAGATCTCGACCCAGTAGAGATGACAGGTCTTCCCCTCTTGGAAAAATGGTAAGCTGATTTTCTTTTAATTATCATGACATGGCCTGAAATGTGCCAAATAACAAACAAAACTAACATGATCTTTCTTCATTCTCACAATCCTAGGATGATGATTCTCGTCCATCCTCACAGCAGGGGGTGGCAGATGTAACTATTAAAGAAGAAGCTACCAATGGTGAGACAGGTCAAAACTTTTTTTTTTTTTTCAGTCTAAGGAACAATGTTAGACTTTTAACAATTAATTTGTAATAAAAATGTCTAAAAAAAATTAAGTAAAATGTGCGGCTTATTTCACTGTTAAAAAATGATGCTGATTTTGTATGTTGCCAATTTTCTTATTGATCTTTTCTTTCTTGTTCTTGTAGAGTTAGGGCACCTGACATCTCCTTTGACACCAGGTGGCAGTCTTACAAGAGAAAGAGATATTAGAGTTGTGGGCGCTGATCAAGACTTGGCTCATATCTTTCAATCAGATTCTGAAGAGGATGAGGATGGAGGAGTATGTACCAATGGTTTTTTATTTTTACTTTCAATGGTTCCAATCTCTTCATGTCTATTTCTTAAATAGTTTGATTTACTTGTAGCATAAGAACTGATTTTATTTTCTGCAGGCTCCTGATTCTGGTATAGGCACCAAGTCAACTGATGATCTGAAACCTACTAGAATACTTAATGGAACTCTAGGAATGATACGTACGTTTATATTCTTCAAAGTATTTTTGTTTCTTTTTAACATGTGTATACAGCTAGAAAATAGATAGTATTGGCTTATTATTTTAATGTAGAGTTTAGTAGAATGTATTTTACATTTATACGATTTTATTTTGATCAAGTAGATAATAATGCTATCATTTTTTCAGCAGCTTTAGATCTTGGTCACATGTATCCCACACCGCCTTCACACGAGACGAACAAGTCTCACTCCCCAGAGACCATGACAGATGTAACGAATGAAGGCATCCTTACTTCAGGCTCTGCCGTGGCATTTCACAATTCTGTCGAAAACTCTCTTCCCCCCATTGTTGAAACTATAACCAATATTAAAGTAAGTTTGACTTCTAGTTGGCAGTAAGATATTTGATAGGTTTGCCCATTTCATGCTAGTCTGATTATTTTACAATTTATTTGATACATGTCCATGAATAGTTTTGATCAGTTTAAAATTAGATGGGTAACAATGGAGGTGATTGCTAGATTTAAATAGATAGTAATAGCAGAGTTTTAAATGTCAGGTATTATGTGGATTGTAGCACTAGTATTTAGTATTAACATCATTTACTATTTCCACTGGCGTGTTCAATAATTCTGTTCTAGTGTGTGTGGGTTATTTCATTTTTATAGACCAAATTCAAATCTTTCCTTAAGTTGGAAATTGACATTGTTTTAAAGTGCTAACTAACTTAAGTTTTGTTTAGATATTTTGTTCCAACTTTATCAATACAATGTCCATGTTAACAAATGGATTTTGGTTTTTAAGGAAATTTGCAGTGAAATAGTTGATAGTTTCTAGGATTGCCTGTTACATATTTAAAGTACTATATTGGCACTATGCATTCCTCTTGTGATATGCTGTCCATACATAGTACACATTCTTATTTTAACAGTATTATACTAGATCTAGACTAGTTATTTTATGATGGTTTTACTCTTGACAGTGTGATGTCTTTGTGCCGCCCGTTGTCGCTGAGACTATTGGCGCCTCCAAATACTCAGCAGTTGAACTGCCCAGTGGCAGGTCGTCACCTCTCCCCGCCGTCCCCGAGTACAAATCCAGTTGCTGTCCAATACCTCCTGTTGATCTGCAAAATTCTCAGAAAATGTAAGTCATGTTTGAGGCTAAATGTCTACATTGTGTACATTCCTTTGTGTGTGTGTGTCAAGGCTAAATGTCTACATTGAGTACATTCCTCTCTGTGTATTAAGGCTAAATGTGTACATTGTGTACATTCCTCTCTTTGTATCAAGGCTAAATGTCTACGTTGTGTACATTCCTCTCTGTGTATCAAGGCTAAATGTCTACATTGTGTACATTCTTCTCTGTGTATCAAGGCTATATATAAAACTAACAAAATAGTGGCTGTGTGGTATTAATTTTAAAGAGAACAAATGTTAGATGGGTTAAAATCTTGTTTAATATTATATAAATAAAGTATTTTAAGCATCTTCACTGAATTTGTGGAGTAGTGGCCCTAATATTATAATTCACAGCACTATTTGTTCAGTATAAATGTCATCTTTTTTTTTTTTTACCTTTATAACACCATAGATCGCAATGTCTGAATGGCAAAACTTTACTTTCTTTTTTATAACACATCACTGTCAAGTAAAAAATGTTTTAGTGCAACGAATATTTCTTTTTTCAGGCATTATATCAATGTACCTAGCATAGAAAATATTTCATCTATACGCACTGTTGGCTCAGGAATCGATGCTAGTCCTGCCATCTACAGCAATAGTCAACAGAGGACGCCACTTAGTTACGAGTTGACATCGCCTGCATCTAACTCATCTTCCTACCTCAATAAAACCAACAATTCCATTGACAATCATGGCACCAATGGCCAATTGCCAGAGGTGAGCTCTTAGTAGTGTGATCAACATGTTTCACTTTTCAGATGTTGCAACTCATTTTTAGTGGAGTTCATTTCTTTAGCCGTTTTTGTTCATTGTGTTGCATTTCATTAGCTAATTTGTTCATTGTGTTCCCAGGCCCACAGTCTGTTACTGAATGTGTTACTGTGCGATTCCATATTGAACTTATTTAAAGATCACAACTTTGATAGCTGTACTATTTGTGTATGTAATGCTGATATAAATGGTAAGTAATTTCTTTCAGATTTAAAAAAAAAAGTAAACTTAGTGCATTTGTCCAAATCAAAAGAAAATCTAGCATTCAACTGTCAACTCTAGGATAGTTCTCTTTTTAAAAATTTACAGTTTTAGGTTAGGCTATTCCTTTTATTTTTATTGCTTTTTGTATAGTGCTTCTTTCATTCATAGCTTACCCAGCGCTATGCGTCTCAATTATCTTTTGTGGACCTGCTTTGGGGGGGGGGGGGTAACTTGGAGAAGAGCTGCTCAACTCAAGATAGGGTTTAAACTCAAGCCCCCTTTATAGGTACCCAAGCAGGGTATGCCTTTCATCAAGAATTCACACATCCTCTTTGTGAAGACAGCTTTAGTATACCACCTTCTTCCCTTAAATAAAAATGTGGTCTCCATGTTGAATACTAATACATTCTACTTCCACATTATTACCAGCAACTAATGCAACTATGCTTTGACTAATGCTATGTGAATTAATGTATTGCTTATTTTAAAAAGTTTAATATTTTATTTAAATTCTCATTGTTTATCAGTTTTTGTTTGATTCTATTATCATTTATTTCATTCAAACAAGACTTGACTTATTGTAATGTCTTGGGCTATGGGCTTTTGTCTAGTTTTTTCCCACAAATCGGTAGTGGTTATCTTTTCATTCAAACATGATCTCACTAAAATTGATCTAAATAATACCTCCCTGTTCAAAACTGATTTAGGTTAGTTTTAAATCTGAAATGTAACTAGAACCTACAGTATGTTTGTTAACAACACTGTATAAATTAAATTATTATTATCTCTAAACAGGAAGTGATGTCAGTGTCTATTTGCCTGACACAAGCAAGGGATCATCATCAGGCTTCAAATGCAGCTGTGCGTTTAGTGCCGCAGTCAACCGCAGGTTTGGCTATAACTCTGGTCTTTTTTACGAGGACGAAATTGAAATCACTGGCTTTCGTCACGATCACTACGATCACCGAAAACCACCTTTAATGCAAAGCAATGACCCGTCCAAAAATAATGGAGACTCATTAAAACTGGACGATATTACCCCACAGGTAAAGATGTAAATGTTTGCTTAAGATTTTTTGTTATTTAGCAAACATAATTTCATACTCCTAAAAAAAATTTATTTAGAAAATATTATGACTGCTATCTACTTACATGTTTACGAGACTGCTTGTGTCTCAAAGAAGCAAATTTTTCAATTCCGATACAAGCTGTCAGTTTGGTGTATGAAACTCTAAAATACTAAGAGGTGTTTCTTTATTCTTAAGGTGATGAATCAGCTTCTGGGCCAGTATGCTTCACCATTCATATCTTGTATAGGCAGCCATCATATCAACCTTTTACAAATGTCTACAGACTTGTCTCATCAGCTTTCTACTGTAGACACGTTACAGATGAGAGGTTTGTTTGTAGTGTTTTGGTAGAGGTTGTGCTTAACAGTTGATTTTACTATTTCTTTGTTGTACATTGATGTTTTGTCTTTTCTTTTGTTCAGATGCTAATGAAGTTGTATGCCAAGCTTTGGAACTTGCCCGTCAAGCTATGGACCATTGCTTTGGTTTTGCCAGATACGATGATCCAATTTTAAAGGGCAACTTTTTGCATAAATGGCCTTACCTTAGAGGTACAGAATTTATTTATTAAAAGTTTTATTAATAATGTTGTTTATTTAACTTTCATTTTATGGGTATGCGTGTTGTACCAGTTGATTTCATACAACTCATTTGTGTTCCCACAGGACCAGGTTGTGTACCCAGCAACACCCAGGAGACCATACAGTGTCTGAAATCTCTGCATCCCATCTTACAAACAGCCATTCAAAATAAGCGAGTCACCAGGCTGTGGGAGAATACCTACACACTGCAAGGACCTATCAGCTGGAAGGACTTCCACGATCTGGCTGGCAGAGGTAATGTACTGTACAGAGATTTGTATGTAGTTTGGTCTTGATGATTTTAGATAGGTATGTATTTACATGAATACTACAATTATGATCATGAAACGCTTGCATTTTTCTGTTTAGGTACTGAAGAGAACCATGAACCACAACCAATTCCACATTTGTTGGTTGGTCATGATAGAGATTGGTTGACAGTTTCTCCTTACAGCATTCGCTTCTGGGTATGTTTTCCTTTTCAGTTTTTTATTTTTAAAAGGAATTTTTAGTAGTTTCAATTTTTTTCATTGAGATGTTATAATTTAAATTCTGTATTTTTTTAATTTTTATTTTTTTTGAAGGACAAACAATTCCTTGAGCCCTACGGCAGAATGCGTGATGTTCTGTACGTTGTAGTTGCCCCTGACAATGACTTCATCCTGCAGCATGTTGTGTCTTTCTTCAAAGAGCTGAGCACAGTCTATGAGATGTGCAGGCTGGGAAGACACTGTGCCATCAACAAGCCTCTCAGAGACGGCGTCCTACGTGTAGGCAAAAGTGCTGCAACTAAGCTGATGGATGAACCAGTGGAAGACTGGTTTAATTTCTTAGGTTAGTCTTTCTACATTCTCTTTTAAGAAACATAATATTTATTGGTTAAGTGTAATATTGACTTTGATGTCTTGTTAAATTGCTTTGCAATGAAAATAAACTCAACACTTGTAACGTCTTGTAACGTTTCATACCTTCATGCATTGCAATGTGAAATTCTTAGAATATATGTGACTAAATTTCTGTTCCATTGATCAAGAATCTAGATCACTAAGTTTGATTTCCATTGTTCCTTTATAACACAACAAAATTGTCACAAGATGTTTCTGTGTCCACAGGGGACTCTAGCATTGCTTCCAAGTTAAAATTATATGCACAAGTATGCAAACATAATCTGGGTAAGTTTACCTTTTGTCAATTATAGGGTTAGGGTTTTTTATGCTTCATTGTTATTGCTGCCTAAAAAAAAATCCTAAATTCCAGTTAAAATAAAATTTAACTCTTTCTCTCCTAACGGACGATACCAACGTTGATTCCACCAGAATATGGTAAATAATTACGGAGAGAAAGAGTTAAAAAATAGAACCAAGCATTTCTTATTGCCAACAATTTTACAAATATACTGACCAGCTTAATAATAGACAATCATGACCGAAAAAAAAATTTCCAATTTCCTTGAAAACATCTTTTGACTTGAACTTGTGTTTAGGGCCTATACTGTGCCAGACCAATTGGGACAAGTCTATGTTTGAACAAGGTTCCAGTAGCTCTCACAAAGCCCAGTTCAAAATGCCAGAGCCGGCCTCCAACACAACCAGACCAGTTACACCAGACAACCAACAGAGTGCCGGCCATCCAACAGGACCAGCTCAGGGGGGACAACTTTCTGAGGAAGTCAAAGGTAAGAGTTCTGCTCACTTATCAGATGAAAGTGTTTAAAAAAAAACAATTTAAAAAATACTTTATTAATCATAGCTTATTAGTAGAAAAAAGTTGCCATAGGCTACTTTAACTTATGAATTATTGCCAAGCATTTTTAGTTCTATTTAGGCTACACATGTGGAGGCTGAGTGGTAGAGTGCTTGCCTCTGAACCTGGAGTCCCAGGATTGAATCCTGGTGAAGACTTTTTTATTTCAGGATCTATGGGTGCCTCTGAATCCACCCAACTTTTATGGGGAAAAGTAAAGGTGGTTTGTTGTTGTGCTGGCCATATGACATCCTCATTAACCATGGGCCACTGAAACAGATGGCCTTTACAATATCTGCCACTAGTTATGAAAGGAAACTTTAAGCTGTACCTGTCATCCTTGTTTAGTTAAAGTTTAAATCAGGATTGGTGAAAGTAACGGCAAATATTTTGCTTAATTATGTTGCAGTCATTGAAACATACCTAGAAAAGCCATGGTCCTCATTAGCTTGAGTAACAATTGCTTCTGTCTATTTTTACTTGACCCTTGTTTCTCTGTCCTTGCAGATGGAGCGCCTACAGATGGCAGCGCTCAGCAGAAAGAAAATCAGCATGACAATGTGGAGGGAGCAGGAGAAGACACTAACACCGAAGCCCCGGGGATTGTGGTGTATTTGGTAGACCCTTTCTCCTATGGGCAGGATGGGGAGTCTGTCTCACGCTTGGCCATGATTGGCTTGTTGAGGTGTTACCAGCAGATGGCCCTGCCAGAACATTTGGCCAACAACTTGAGTTTACAGGTAGAGTCTCATGTCCTAAAGTAGTGGGGCCAACTTAAGTAATCATTGTTAATACATCATAGGACTTTGTTGCTACTATTTCGATAGGATGTTAATTTAATATATATATATTTCTTCGTTGTTTGTTTGATCAGCTGGTCCCATTGCGTACCATCCTGGAACATAAGGACAGTGCCAATAAACTGCAGACATTAAAATCTATTGCCTTCTCTGTGTTCACTTCATGTAAATGGAACATTGGATACAGCATCATGGGACGCTCACTAACAGGCTTTGGCCCGGCTGCAGCTGCTGAGCAGTTCTTGAAGCGCAAGGGGGTAAGAGTTTTGTCACAGTTGTGTTACAGGGATCTTTGTACAAAATTTATATATATATTTAAAAAAAACACTTTTTTTTTCTTGAGACAATCTAATTTATAGAGTAGACTGTAAGGAGTTTGTATGTATGTATGTATGTCCTGGATAGAAACTTAAACTGTTTGACCAATCTTGATAAAACTTGGCATAAATTTTTCATTGATCATGGCGGAGACCATAGTGTATGTTAGATGCTCCTCCCATATCCGAAGGTCCTAAAACTAAGGGGAAAAAAAACAAGTTTGTCTCTACTTAAAAACTATTTAACAAATCCAGTAAAATCGTTTTCGCAGTTGTTTTTATATTAGAATATCAATATGTCAGCCAAACTGCTAAACACATTTTCACACTCCTCTTTCATTTTCGTGGCAAAATATAAAAATTTTATGGGAACAATGTACATAACATAGGTCTAAATCCAATTCACTAAATCAGTAATACTTAAACTAAGGCATGCAGGCCGCGAGTCATATCCAGCTAGTACACTATAAATACATGCTCATGTGGTTTGAAGTTATTGTGTAAATCTTGTTTGCTGATGCACCAATTTAAATATTCTTTTCATTTCTCTCAGAACACTTCTGACACCATGAAACTCTACAGTCCTCCCTACATCCTGGCAACTACCAAGAGCAAACAGAACCAGATAATGGAAGCCAAGACTGACATGCAGACTATCGTGTTCTGTGGCTATTGTCTCTCAGAAGACCAGCGCTGGCTCATTGCTGTGTGTACGGATGAGAAGGGAGAAATGATGGAGCACTGTACTATAAATATTGAAATTCCTAGCAGGTACTTTCCTATGTCAAATTTACATATTTATGTTTCATTGCTATAGCAGTACAGTAAATGTATTTATGTTTCATTACTATAGCAGTACAGTAAGTGTATTTATATTTCATTGCTATAACAGTACAGTAAATGTGGTATACTTTGTGGACATAATGTTTAATGTGCCTTTCAGAAATCGCAGAAAGAAAGCATCAGCTAGACGACCAGGGTTACAAAAACTTTGGGACTTCATTTTAAGTGTGGTGTCCTTGACCTGCTACCCAACTCGTCTTGTGATTGGCAGGTTTGGTCGAATGGGTCATGGAGAGCTGAAAGGTGAGTGGCTTCAGTACCTTAGATCAGTGTTTCCCAAACTGTGCCGAGCCCTAGTTTTCTGCAAGGTCTGAAGAGGGGTTTCACCAACTCCTGGAATCATTCACTTGTAGGCCTTGATGTGAATCTCCCGAAAGAAATAAGCTAAAAAGTTTTCCGTTAAATACTGTACAAAAAAAAGTGTACAAAGTGTTCTGTTAAGGAAAACGTTTGGGAACCACTGCCTTAGAATGATGCTTTGCCGTCCACTTTTATTTAGATGCCATAATGTTTCTTGTCCTAGATGTATATTTGAGAACATTATTGTTTCATTTCACTCAGGCTGGTCAGGTCTGTTAAGTAAAAAGAATTTGCACAGTGCCTCTCGCCGCTTGAAAGATATGTGTGGACAGTGTTCAGTGATGGGCCCTTCTGAGGTCCCCTGTGTCCTGAGTGTCTGCCTCACCTCCATAGAAACTCACCCAAGTTTTCAAGTAAGTCATTCAATTACCAACAGAGTCAGTGGGATGTCAGACTCTTGTCTCAACCTTTTTTTTTTATTTTATTTTAGTAGTTTCCTATTTAGTTTAGTCAGTTTTTTCCCTAACAAAAAATTCTGGGTTTAAGAGTTAACTTACATACACACTAAAATATGGATACAAAGTTGTGTATCTACATTTATTCTGTTGAAATCACAATTTTTTTAAAAATTATTCTAAGTATAATTGAACAACTCTGTATATTTAATGGTTTAATTGAGCAGCTCTGGAGTATTCCTGGCAGGTACAGTTGTACTCATGTGTAATAGTATGGTCAAGTATTTCCATAGTTTTTGGCATACAGTATTCTTATGACTAGTACTTAACTTGATTTATTTTCTTCCAACTACATTTTCTATTTTATTGTGCTTCAGGTTGTGGCAGACACCTTGAAACCAGAAGAGAAGCAAAGTAGCAGTATTCCTCTGCAGACTCCTCGTGATGCCAGCGTGACCCACATTTTGGTCTTTCCTACGTCTGCAACAGCTCAGGTATTCATTGCGTCGCACTTAATCATTTCTTCCGCTGTATACTCAGAACTGCGTTGTATAATTTTTAACTTCAATTTGTGCTAACTTGTGTTGTCGTCCCACAGGTCAATGCCAACCCTTTGCAGCAAGACCCACAGAATGATCTGACGGCTCACTTTGAGCTGGACGATGTTTTTGTTGACATTCACCAGATGGGCGAGGACATGGGCTTTCTGGATATCTTTGGGGAGACCTTTGATAACCCACCGACGTCTCCACCTGGCTCTCCAATCAGCAATGCCAACAGACAGAATCTCAGGATGAATGGACCGTCCACGGTAAGTCTAGTCAGATGTCAAAGCAGATATGCATCAGCATTATTTGTTGGCTTTGTAACTTGCTAACACTTGTCGTGTTTTTGTATTCTTTCAGAGTATGATAGAGAATCAATCGGACCCACAAGATGACTGCAATCTCCTACAGCAGCCCCTGGCTATGGGTTATTACATTTCTACTGCTCCACCTGGACCACTCCCGAAATGGTTTTGGTCAGCTTGCCCTGAAAATGAATTTGTCAGTCCACATGTTTTTAAGGTAAGCTTTAATGCTGTAACAGAAGGAAGACAATATTGTGTGTAATAGTTCAGTTAGTTGATTAATATTGAATTTTTGAAGGCACAATCTCATCTCAATGATCCAAGATATGTTAGAGATGTTCAGTTCAGTTTGTCTATATCTCAATGGGCTTTAACAGTTATATCCAAGATATGTTAGAATGTTTAACTCAGTTTTACTATATCTCAGTGTTCAATTCAGTTTGACTATATCTTAATGTTCATTTCAGTTTAACTATATCTCATTGTTCAATTCAGTTTGACTATATCTCAATGTTCAATTCAGTTTGACTTTATCTCAATGTTCAATTCAGTTTGACAAATATCTCAATGTTCAATTCAGTTTGACTATATCTCAATCTTCAATTCAGTTTGACTACACTAAAAAAAAGTGGAAGATGTGAGGTACTTGTTATAAATGAGACTTGACCTAAATACATTTGAAACCAACCATTTTTGTATTCCAGTCTGCCCTCCACATTCACGAATCCTCTCGCCATGATGATATACTACATAAAACAGACAATCGAAATAAACCTCATGCTTTGGACTCCCACATGACCTGTGATGTTTTAAGGTAAGTAGTATTCACCAGTGTACTCCCTTGTACTGAAATTTTAAAATGTCCTTTGAGGCTTTTTTTCATTCACTTGTCTAATCTGTATGCAGCAAGACTTGCAGTGTCTGCGCACCATGGGACTACAGCTCTAGAAATAGATGTGGAAGATTCTGTTTTCATTCACATTTGTTATATCTAGTCCTGATGGATTTTTTCATTATAGAAATATGTTCCTCTTTCTTGTAATTAATATAGATCCTTGTCTAAGTCTATAGAAATCTCTAAAAAAAAAAAAAAAAAACTAATACATTTTATTTTTCTTCTTCCTAGATACGTCTTAGAGAATTACAACTCACTTTCCTGGCTGACCTTTGACCCAGTACTTAATGATCGCCGCTCTTGCTTGCCAGTTCATTTTGTGGTCTTAATGCAGCTCTATCATGCACTCCAGGCGTTTGTTTGAAAAGGATGCCTGGCTCAAGACACGCTGATACTCATGCAGGCCAACATTGTGCAGGCCCATTCAATCAACTTTGCCCTCATGGATTGAGCCCAAAAAAAAACATGATACCGTTAGACTATTTCCAGTCACTACAGGAGGAAATGTTGTAGTCCTTGTTGGATAACACTTTCTTGTTGTGCCTGCTTAAAACCTGATCTGAAACTAATGGCAAGCAGAAAATGTAAATGGGGAAAAAGAGGGGGGGGGGGAGTTATGAAAACCAAATGTTTTTGTTGGATGTAGAGTATGTATAGTGAAAGATTGTATTTATATTAATGGCACCATCTTTAACAAGGGATTCAACTCACTTTTTTATTATGGTAATGCCTGCCTTTAAAGAGATGAATACTAAACTGTTATGGGTAAAAGAAAGAAAAAAAAAACAATCACTATTTATTTGCACTAAAAATGTCTCTATTTATAAATCAATTGTAAATATCTTGTCAACTTACAATATAGACACTTGCATCCTCATTTTTTATAGATTTCATTTTGTATTTCATTCACCATTCATGTTGATCTGTGGACACTGTTGCTAAGAGGATGTAGCCACTTCTATTTCTCTCCGCCAACTCATTTTTTGTAATGTGGAATTCTTAAGCGCAATAAAAACTACGGTTATCACAAGAGGGGTTTAGCTAAGGTAGCTCTTATGCGGGGCACTCACTTTGAGCGTGACACTATGTCTCTAGTAGCAAACTGAAAGTCTTTGTGTTTTTTTTTTTTTGTTTTTTTTTTCATTGTTTTCTGGCCTCCTTCCTATTGTGTTGACTTTATAAAGTGACTAATGTGTTCATGTTTCCTTTAAATACCTCCTTCTGTGAAAGAGTTCTATCATTTGTAATTACCAATCATGCTTTGTTTTATTGATGCTACTTTGTACTAATGCTTTAATACTGGTTGGTTTGTGCATGTCCCCCCATGGTATAGAGAGAGTAATGGCCTTAATGCTTTGGAGACATTAGAGCTTCAATGATTGGGTTCATGGAGACATTAGAGCTTCAATGATTGGGTTCATGGAGACATTAGAGCTTCAATGATTGGGTTCATGGAGACATTAGAGCTTCAATGATTGGGTTCATGGGCAGCCAGGTTTCAAAAACATTTGTTTAAAGTTTATTTGCTGCAATAATTTTCTAGCTAGGCAAACGAAGGCACATTCTTGTATTGTAAGAGCTTTCTGGCAGACTGATAATGGCATAGCTTAAAGCAATACATTTTTTTCTTGTCATTTCCTGATCACTATGCCTTAGTCTTTAAAAATAAAAGGTGCACATTAAAGGGAAAAAAAAACAAAACAAAATATGCTAATGGTGTAATTCTACATTCTAGTAGATGTGAGTGAATGTGTTCAAGAACTTGCATGTAAGATGTACTGAATCATTGGTGCAAGCAGCTTATGTGAACCTATAACCTTTGTCCCTTGACCAAAGATAGTGTGTGATGGTGTCTGTTTCTCAACCTGTTGATGTTGAACCAAAAGAAATCAGTCATTGTACATGTTTGTTCATTTTATTTCAAAACAAAGATTATATGTACAAAGTGGTAACTATATCAACAAAACAAATCAGCGTGAAGTGGAGATATATATATATATTATATATATAAAATCTATACAACAAAGCCAATTGTATATGTATTGCTGTAAATAGATTCAGTGTCTGTGTACCCATGTTGAGCTCTTAGAGTAAGTTGATAGCAGGACTGGAAGACATCTCTCATTTCATTTCTACACAGCTGATGTCTGGACAGCTAGTCAGAAATTCTTTATGCTAAATCTCATGCTGTACATAAGAATATACACAACATATTCCAATGCAGACCTCGAATGTACATAATCATTGTCTTTGTGCTTTTGTTATAAGCATATTATTTTTGTATCTTTGCATATTTTTCTATTACAATGTCTTGTTTTAGTATATAAAAAAAACACATCAAAATGGATTTTGAATCATTTCATGCTAATTTCATGTGGAACATTTCATGCTAATTTTATGTGGAATAAAAATTTTTTTGAACATTTTTTTTTTTAGCCACATGCATTTTACTATTGTATTATTGTCAACTGGTTATGTACAAATATTTAAGTTGACTGGACAAAACAAGGCTAGTCCTGTACTAAAAGGTGTTAGCACCTGCTTAGTGTGGAAGTGTATTTTATGTTGACTAGTAGGACCAGAATGCAGGATAACTTGTCATGTATTAAGTAGCTTTAAACAAATGAACAAATTGTTTTGCTTACGATGAAGAATGAAATAAATTTGAATGGCGCTGATGATGAGAGGTTTAAGTGGAAGACCGTTGACCAAGAATCAACTGTATCGCCCCATCATAGTTTGATTTGTTTTCAGGTTGTGATACTGGTGAACTGAATCTTAATGTCCACAGTTTCCTTTCTCCTCATTTGTTGAGGCTTCAATGATGCCAGCCCTGTGTTGACAAATCTTGTGCTGCAGATCACACGAGTCTGTACAGCCTCCCTCCCACCCCCCTTTCTCAAATCTATTTGGAGACCTTTCTTACAACCCTACCTTTGTATAGATACAAATTAGATGGACACTAGTATTACACTGTATGGATGTGCATGAATGACCCCCTGACCCTCAGAACAAAAATTTGACCTAATCATTTGTCTTTGTGTATAAACTACAATCTGTGATGGTTTTATTTTTGTTCATGGTAGCATTTGTTGACACAGTGGTTTTTTGTTTTGTTTTCTTTATTGTACATAAAACTGATTCATTCACACATAGAGCGAGGGGGTCGTGTATTGTTTTTTCTTGATTGTATATAGAACTAATTCATTCAATGTATCCATGATGTCCTCTTGTTCTAAATTATTATTTAGCTGGTCATATCAACTACAGTAGTCTTGACAAATAAAACTCATGACACACGTCTGAAGCGTTGCTTGTATGAATTAGCAATTGATGTTGACATGAAGTAGTGTTTTGTCATGGACAGTTTATGTCCCCATTCTACAACCTGGATCTCTAATGGACAGTGCAGATGAAATTGGGAAATAAATAAATGAATAAATAAATAAATGTCCAGTGAGTTAGCCATAATATACTGTTTTAAGTTTATAATCTAATACATTCTGAATGCCCTTTGGTCCAGTTTTTCTTGTGGACGTGGGGGGATGTCTGGGATGTGTCTATGGGTGGATTTGTTTTTGGTAATAGTTCAGTCATATGGTTTGTTTCTATGGCGAGAGCAAGGCTGTAGTTTATGTGGTTATCAAGTCAGTCAGCGAATCCTGGTAAAGATTGGGAGTTTTAGGGCACCTATGAGCTGTCCCAACTTTAATAGGTATGGTACCCAACACTAGTAGAGGAAAAAGTAAAGGTGGTCATTGTGCAGGCCAAATGACATCCTCTCTAAACGTGGAGCACATAAACAGATGACCTTTTATATGAAAGGGTTACTTAACTTTTTATGTCAGTCAGTATCAGGTCATATTTATACACACACAGAGAATTCCTACACTTAATCGTTTACTTGTAATCATAGGTCGAATACATTGGTATTGGTAAAATTATCTCGGGAGGATTTGTAGGATCCTTCTCAGCAATCACTGCATAGCCTCTTTTCAACATTCGACACCTCGAAGCTTAGATGGCCGTTGGGACAAGGATTGTACTGAGTAGGTGGATTTTAAATCTCCAGGCTAATTGATTTATCTGTTCAGATAGGCTGTACTTATTGAAAGACGGCTCCTGCTTTCCGATCCGACGTGATATGCATCTCCATCACTTGAGATAGCACTGCATAAATAGGTTTAACTTTACTATTTGTTCATGATCTGTATGACCAATGCTGATGGGGCTACTGGATAACCTGCACTCTATATGTATAACTTTGAGGGTGTATTTATCGCTCATCTTGTTTATACATTTCAAAGTAATGCTATTTCGTCTACAAAATCCAACTTGGTTTGGTTTATGCCAAGGGAATCCGAGTGCAGCCTGTTCAATGAGACAGTCGATGGCTACAAAAAAGAGAAATGGGGATAAGATACACCCTAATCTCATATCCGTATCGATGTTGAAAAATACCACCGTCAGTTGTGAGAAAAAACAGCCTGATATGCTTTAGACATATCGCTGAATCTGGACACTTTGTTGCAAGATGCCCTACTTTCTTGCTATATTTCAGAGTGATTCCGATGGGCGCTATCATTTTTTTTTAAATCTACTAAATTGAATTTTTGGTTGGTATTCCGGGCTTCGCTCTATGTTTCGCAGTACATAAACCTGTTAGTGCTTGATTTGCCTTTTTGGAAGCAGCTGAGAAAAACCAGTGTAATCCAGTGTAATCTAAGACCTTTTCCGTAAGGAGCTCTTCAATAATCTCTGGTACAAAAAAAAATATGTTCATCTCAAAGTTTCTCAATTCTATTACAGTACAATAACATTTGATAAAATGTGAAAAACAACATTTTAAAATATAATCAAAATCCATTTTTCGAGTATAAACAATTTATTGATTAGCTTACAGTTTTATTGTTCAAAATAAAGAAAGTTAATTGTTTTTAAAGGGAAGATTATTTTTTCCTGTATGTGTGTGTGTGTGTGTGGGGGGGGGGGTGACACCCCGAGATTATTATTAGAATTAAATGTTTAATATCTTCTGAAAAAAAAACAACACTTCTACATATGAAGCATTGTCATCTCAGTACGGTACGTGGTCGAGAGGCTAAGTGCGGCTTGAGCTTGGCTTGCTTGGCTTCCTAGAAGGGGGCTCGAGGTTCGACACCCGACTCGGGAAGAGTTGTGTTTACTGAGCGCCCAAAGGCAGCACGGAAAACCAATTCCTAGTTACCCCCTCCCCCCCCCACTGGTCCACAAATGAGATTGGACCAAAGCGCTCTGAGCATGCTATAAGCATGAAAGTAGCGCTATATAAAAGCAATAATAATATATAAAAGCAATAATAATAATTGGTATTATTTCACCATTACTGTTACTAAAACTCATTTGCAAGACAAGAAATCTTTACAACTGTAATGTTTGTACCGGGCTATTAAAGTGATAAATGAAATCTGTTACCGGTATGTAAACTAATTAAAGCCCTCATGATCTGAGAAACTAAGTTTGGAAAATGTTTTTTGCTCTTTAACGTAATGTGATTGTGCATTCAGGGGCGGGTGTTTCATAAAGTACTGTGGAGAATGTCACTAATGTCTTGTACAGTCAGGGGCGGGTGTTTCACA
>JADKLZ010030202.1:0-12431 GCA_021533235.1 Biomphalaria straminea | reverse complement strand
TTTTTTTTTGTTTCCTTTTGCTTATTGATTTCCCACACAGCTAGATGCCTGCGTTTGTTTCATGTGTCCCTCTCCTTGCCGTCCCAATTTCAACCTGGAAGTGAATGGCACGGCTAGTCAGGGCTATTGATTCTTGTCTTTACGGTCAAAGATGTTCTCTCTGCAGCTTCATCTGCATTACTCCCCCCCCCCCAGGCCTTCACTGCTTCTTGCATCGCTTTCGCACCACCACCACCCCCTTTTTTTTCACCCTTTGCTCTGTTTTCCTGGTTGGAGTGGGGGTAGGGGGGTCACCACTGGCGTCTGTTTTATTGTGTTACACCACAATCATGTCCAGGCCTCTCCCCCCCCAGTTAGTAGGCTAGTACCAGAAGGGCGGCACACAAAAAGTTGGTGAAACGCTGAGCGCCATGGTTTCAAAACGCAACAGTCACCCGGCGCCCCATTTCCCCTAACTGTACCGGGCTGCTAAAAATATCTTTTCATCTTTCTTCGAGGCGGTGGCGGGACATGTTAAGTGAATTAGTTGTAGACATATCCACACGTCGATAGACACACACTTGGGCTGGTCGATGAGAACAGATCATGGCTTGTGATCGCCTCGTTAATCAATCGCCATCCATCGGAAGACTTTTATTGACTGCTAGACATTCTTAAAACAAGATGAACTCGCTGTGTTGATTAATATAATAGAGTGTCACGACTTGATAGGGACAACTTCATTCACTCAAAGAGCTTATACTGTTAGATTGTTAGTCCACTATTTGTTCAGTCAAACCGCATTTAGAATGTCATCAATTCGAATTTACATTTAGTAAATTTTAGTAATGCCTGAAAGATAAGCACATAATTTTTAAAAGGCCTGTAAATCTTGTGTCTGTTGGTGAAATGGAACTTGATTTTGTACCAAGTTGGCTTTTTATAAACTATTTCTTTTCTCACTTTGTTTTCACTGACACCTGCTGTTATTCTGAATGTTTCTCTTCCGAAACAGTTTCAATAACCTGCCCGCTTTTCCCAAACCGACCCACGTAGAGATGTATGCTTGGTGTTCCCGGGTGATTAAAGGCTGAATTGTGTAGCCGCACACCACGTGATGGGATGCCGGGATATCATTCACGTCTGCTGAAACCTTTTTTTTTTTTCTGTTTCACGTAAAATCTGGGATGCAAATTTTAATCTTTCGACTTTTATCATTGCACAACGTGCTTTGTAATATTTTATCATTGCTAAACATTCTCTTGTAACATTTAACCGGAGACATTGCATTCGCCTAGAATAATTATACTTAACAAAACAAACGTCTTCAGAAAAAGGAAATCTTCAAAACTATGGTGATCATTGGCTGAAATCCTAAGAGTTTATTGTTAGTTGGCATGGTTACGTTACGTGATCAAACCGAGTCTGCTGATTGGTAATAGTTGATATAGTGAATAGCAATCATTTAGTAAATTGAACACATATCCAAGTAGAATGTACTAATGCTGTAGGTCTGAACCTGGGCTGTCTGTATCACGTTCTGTTAAACCTGGGCTGTCTGTATCACGTTCTGTTAAACCTGGGCTGTCTGTATCACGTTCTGTTAAACCTGGTCTGGTTGTATCACGTTCTGTCAAACCTGGGCTGTCTGTATCACGTTTTGTTAAACCTGGGCTGTCTGTATCACGCTCTGTCACATGCTGGGACCGATATCACGTGCACATTCAGTCTTTCTTGTGAGCCCAGTGAAGTTGGTCTCTAGACAGGGACCTTAATGGAGCTTATTTCCTTCAGGAGTTTGTACATAACCGTGACCTATCTAAAGACATAATCATAGACGAAATTAAGAACGTTTGTAATTAATGTAAAAAAAAAATTGTCCACAAAATCAAGTCTTACAAATCTGACCGTCTCTGGTTAGTGAAGGAAAAAGTCCAAGTGTAACTAGGAACACACTTTGGTTGGACTGCCTTGACAAGCAAACATGAGAGATGGATCATTTGAATGTTTCCTACTGAGAAAGTGCATTCTACCGTATGTACATACAGCAATTAGTTAATAGCTAGATCTCAGTGCAATTGTCATGATCATTTTTTTTTATTTCTAACTTGTTATTAGGAACGAAATGGGGGGGGGGGGGACTTTTTCACTTTATAGTTTGAATAGTGGCGATGTGCTAAATAAGTGAACTACACAAAGCTAAAGAAAATGGTACACTGTAGACAAGCGGTTCATTGTGACGTCATCTTGAAGAGCCTTGTGCAACCGAAGGCACGGAAATTTGATTCCTAGAGCAGGCGGGAGCTGATTGATACAGTGGGAGGGGGTGGCTAGGAAACTCCGCTTGTCCTGTAGTTTTCTGAGACGATCTTGTCACGAAGCAGGGTTGGTAAAGAATTTTTGTTTTAAATTTAGTTTCCCTTCAATTTTTTTTTGCATCGGTCTCTTTCTTCCACTGTTTCTCTTGGTCTCTTTCTTCCAATGTTTCTCTTGGTCTCTCCGAATTCTTGTCCACCATCTTCATCTAGGTGTGGTCAAGTTTGCGTGTCATTGTGTAATGTCTTCTGTGTGTCTCCAAAACAAAAATCCCTTCAAGACATGCACTGCAGTCATTAGTCAGCTGTTTTATTTTAGCAGTTCTTGTGTAGGATCAGTTCGTTACATTGATATTTGGATCTTCTCAGGGCATTTCATTCAAATTATAGACATTCATTTATTTTTGAAACAAAAATAGTTTCAGAACTTTTTTTGTTGTTTCTATTCAATGTGTTTCTTGTTGCTGTAACGTTACCGCCTCAAACAATGACACGTGTTTTATAAAGCTTATAACAACTATTTCTGGTAAAAAAAAAAGGTTGTGTACACGTCATTTCTACGACATCCAATATTGGAAAAAGCTGAATCTTTGCACAATATTTTGGTTTACCCGACAACACAATAATCAATTTTTTTACATAGCTGATTGAATATTGGTAATTATTTATTTTGTTTGGTATCTCTAACATCCATCCATCCCAGTGGCGCTACAGCCCTTGAAGGGCTTTGGCCTGCTTGCACACATCCTTCCATTCAAATCTCTCCTGGGCCTTTTGTCTCCACGCCCTAACCCCAAGCTGTTGCAGATCTGCTTCCACATCATCAATCCAACGCATTCGGGGTCTGCCTTTTGGTTTTTGTCGGTATACAATCTTCGCTCCCCTGTTATCTGGCATTTTTTCAAGGTGACCTGCCCAACGTAGTCTGTTCTTTTTTTATTTCGGTCACTATTGGTGGGTCCTCATACAGTTGATGGTATCTCTAACAAGGGAAAGAAATTGTACTTGACACTCCCCTTCATGGGTCGCCGCACATTTTGACACTTGACTGATCCAAAGTTGATACAATTTTACATCGTATAAGCTTTATTATTATTTGTTTCCTGTTTCGTTTTAGATCTTGTCTTTGCACTGCACATTAATGACTGACTAGAACCTTGACGTGCACGCGCATTTCTGTGTGCAACTTGACTTAATTGTGCATGCACATGTTTGAGCACAACTGACTTGACCTCCTCTCTGACAACAAAGTCTTCAAACTACTTTTAAAACCTTCCATGTTTACTTTGTACGCGGATTTCAATTCCCCCCTTTCTCTGGGTGGACTTAGTGTTTTGTGAACTGGTTACTGAAAAGTTGGGTACTCTTATTGTATTGGGCCGAAGTTTTGTTGCTTCACGGCATTGTTATTGGTCCGTTGGTTAAACACACAGAAAAGACACGCGGGCTCGCTGAACGCGCAGTTGTTTACGGAGTGATTGCAAAGTGTTGGAGAAAGGTGGATGAAAAAGTTCCTTGCGAAAGTACTGTGCTAGATGTAGACTACCTGAGATACAGTCCCCACCTCTTGTACCAACATGCCTTGAGATCTGCACCTTTACTCAATACAGAGACAGGGGGGTGGCGGTGGTTAGGTGAAATTTTTTTTCTGTGACATTGTCTTTGTTCTTTCATAATTACTTTGTAGACTCCAACTAGCAGCTGAGATCATCGTTATTCATACACTGATACTTCTTTCAGTTGTTTTCCCCTCCCGTTAGTAAGATAATTATTGAATTAATCTACATAATAATAATAATTATTATTATTGTCCGTAAGGAAATTTGTCTTACAATATGTGCATTACACCAAACAAAACAGAATAATTATTTTAAAAAATGTACATTCACACCAGACTCACTCATAATTTACATAGTTGTAAATATACTTGGATTATAGTATACATCGATATGGCCATCGATTGCTACATAAAAATACGGTACTAAAACTTCACAGAATTATCAGTAGCCGAATGGTAAATCACTTGGCTTTCGAGTCGTAGAGTTCGGGATTGAATCTCGTGAGGAATAAGATTTTGAATTTTGATCTCTGACGTAGGTTTCTGTCTTGTATGACGAAGAGGTCATTTGTACTTCCAATTAGTAAGAGGCAACACTAGTCATGGACGTCACAAGCTTTTTAGTATTATTATTGACGGCCAGTCATCGACACCGGTAGCTTCTCTTGTTTCCTGGACTGGTTTGGAGTATAAGTATTTAGTTACTTGATAGTAAGTGGATTGTTTCTTGAACTACCTTATCTACTCTTTGCATCATTTCTGGAAACATTGGAACTATTGGGTTTTAGCGATCCGGAGAAACTCTCACCAGTTTTAAGCTTTGCTTTACATTGATGTCATTATGGAGGAAGTGGGATAGTTTGTATAATGATTTTGGGAGGGAGTTATTCTAGTACAGTGATGGGCAGTGGTATTCTTTACAATGATTGGGGGCTGGGGTGGAGAGATACTGTGTGCAGTAATTTGGGAGTGGGGGGATTTTGTGTTATGACTGAGTTGGGAGGGTCTACAACTAACTTTAGTTCTAGAAAGCCGGCGTGTTTTTTTTGTTTTCTTTTTGGGATAGATTGTTGGATTTGTGTTTGAATGTTTTCATTGAAGTTTGTTTTGAAACGTTCTGTGAAAGACTTTGATCTGCTGCCTGCTGAGACTTGTACACAACGTTTCTCGCTAATTACTGTTTGGCTTGCACTACGTCAGCGCAGATACACATCCTCGTAGTGTGAGCGGGGCAGGCACGTGCTGCTGCATTCGAGAACTAGTTGGAGGATATTTTTTTGTTGATGGCCAAACAGCACGCCATGTGACGTGGATACATCTTTGGACTACTGTCTGGTTTGTTCTATGTCAGGTGGACTTGGAACTAAGTGATCTCGACTGTGTAGAATTGCATCCATGTGAGATTTGTTCATCTTTTCACTTTCAGGGCTCAGCTGAAGAAACTGAAACTTGCGCTATATAGGGCCTTTAGATTTAAAACAAATGAATATTCATATGGGGGCGGGGCGGTGGCTGAGTGGTTAATCGCTTGGGTTCCGAACCTGGGGGTCCTGTGTTTAAATATAGATGTTGTCACTTTCTGTTAAGAAGGTTGTCTGCTGTGACTTGAGATTTTGTTAATTATAAATGTTTTAAGTATAAACATCACTATCAACGGAATGAAGAGAATCCGGCCTCTTTGAAATGACAGATTAGTTACAAAATAAGGGCATAGTCCAGGTCGTCAGATCTTCAGTCTCTTAACAATTGGACACTCTTAGAACGTAATTATCTTGTTTTCACGGAACGTCTGTAGTTTATAAGATAAGAGAAACATGCACAAGTAAGAACAAAAATAACAAGCTGAATTGATTTGTTGTACACCATTTTGTTTGAACTTGATCATCTGTCTACTTAATGTCGTTTTAAAAGTGGGTTGATAGCGTATGCAAGATAATTGACTGTGACTCTGTATTGGCATGCAAGCAGAATCATTAGCCTTGACTTGCGGTTGGCTGGACAAGTTAACCCACCATTATTGTTTCGTTGCGTATTTCTATTTGTAACAGTTTGTTATTGGTTAGAATGGCATCTGGGTGTTGACAAAACGTCACCGTCCAGCGCGAGCTCTGCTAATGCTAGCACGTGTGCCAACCTAGATCTACATCTGAAATGGCACAGTGGCTCAATCTCGCGTGTGTCTGTTGATAGAGAGCACAACTCAACCATGGAATCTTGGTGATGTCAATCTGTGACGAGGTCACAAGGACTGTGTCACGTGATTCAACTTGTTCTCTCTAGATCATCTTTCAATGTGGAGGAGTGATGGCCAAAAACAAAGTGTAGGTGCCATTGTAGCAGGTCACAGTGAGGCAAAGCATTACGTACCTACAAAGAAGTGGAACTCTTATCTACTAAGGTTGATCTTTCATACACTCCGTTCCTTGCAAGAGTTCTGGTCCTAGCACTTAGAAAGAATTCTGTTCTGCTTATAGAACATAACTAGTCTCAATATTTGATTGCCTCGCTTTCTCATTTGTAACTGGTCTTGATAGGACTGCTACTTTTCCCCTGATCCAGGTCTCCAAATGATTTGTTCAATCTGGTCCACACGTCTCCATCACTTTCGTAGAGCACCTGCCGGGGGGGGGGGGGGCAGTTCAAGTAGCGGCTGCAGTCACAGGCGAGGTGACTAGATCTACGTCACTCACCGCATCATCTATTAGATTTAGTCTATTTCATGTCTGCGGGGTTGGGTTTCTACATTCACTCTAGCTCATTATTTGGAGAAATGCTAGTGGAATCTTATATATATATATATATAATTGCACCCTAATCAAAATTTCTTAGCTAGAATTGTTTTTATTTGTGGTGTCAGTCGTCGAGATTACTTTCGGTGAGGTGGCGATAAAGATTGCTCGTTGTAGCGTAGTACTATGGTCAATGTGCCGTACTATGGTGGCTATGGGTCGCTAAGCAAAACGTGGACACTAGATTTCTGTGTCATCATTTGAAGAAAGGAATTTGTTTCCAGTGCGCACTATAGTATTGTCTAGAGTGAACACGGGTCTCGACTGCTGCAGTGTTGGTCAAACCACATGGTATTAGCCTCGCTGACAGACGTGGTCCTGCTAGACGTTGTGTGTGCCCCCCCCCCTCCCGTCGACAAGAAAATCAATAAATAAAATGAGACCAAGGGTGTCACTCTCCCCCCCCCCTCACCCCTCCGTCTTGATTCCCGACGTTGTCCGGAAATCCAAGCATGTTGAAAGAACGCCATAGGGAGAGGACGGGAGGGGGGTTCTGGTTGTGATGATTGACTTCGTGTGGCGGTGAACCAGGCTCTGGGTAAAATAGCACTTTAGAGTTGGTAGCATTAGTCTGATGATTGTCTTGTGTAGACTTGGCTACAAGACTTTGAATGGGACCTACTCTATGATCTGCATTCAACTGTAGCTTGGAAACACTGTTTTAGTGGATCTGTTTGAGTGGATCTGTTGTCCTCTCCCACTGCCTAATGTCAAAGTTTATAGTGACAAGTTGAAGAGCCAAATCAATGGCCATGAATAGGTCACACGTAACACTTTTGTATTTGTGTTTGTTGTTTAATGTTTTGACTTGGAACAATATCATTGTTTATTTGGAAATCCAGAGAACTGTGTAATGTACCCGCCAAGTACTGACAGATTTTGCTCCCTTTCTGTCTTTCCAATGTCATGGATCATCATACTGTCATAGAAATGCAGTCCTTTAAATCTTTATTTCATTCTAAATGTACATCTTAAAGATAGGAGAACATAAACAATTACATACAGAAATGTTCAGAGACTGCTAGACTACCAAACAATCACATACAAAAAATGTTTCGATGTCTGCTAGACTACCATCTGGTTCTGTGTTTTGGATTGTGAACACACTCACTGGTTGTTTCAAGTTTGGCTATAAGGAGTATTACTAAGAAAGCTAAATAAATTTAAACTTCACTTCCTATAAACCTGTTATCAATGTACATATTCTTTGCTGGTGTTGTAATATATTTTTTCATTTATCATGTACAATCCTAAGATGTTTTATCAGGGTAGTAAAGATCAATATTTTTCTTAATGCTATAAATATACTTCTTGTTCTAGAGTTAAATGCCACCTAGACTACTTGACATGATTAGCAATATAGCTACTAGCAAAAGTTGTTTGTTTTTTTTTTTACTTTCATACTGTGGTCTTTCCTTTTCTCCTTAACTCTTTCTCTCCGTAATTATTCACCACTATATGGTGGAATCAACGTTGGTATCGTCAGTTAGGAGAGAAAGAGTTAACACTAAAGCCATATCATTGCTTTGTATTGTCTTATCATTAGCAGTTTATGTTAGACAGCTGGGGGATGAGACCATCCTATTGTTACACTTTATGTTAACTGTTATGCTCACGGAATAAAAACAACATTAGTAACTGATCTGTTTGTGAATTTACAAACATAATGTAATCAATACTTTATGGAAATGTTGCCTCACCATAGAGAGCTCTAACTTTCTGACAAGTGTAAGAATGGTAAAACTGTTTGTAAATTAGTCTGAATGTTTCATATTTTGACTCAAATACTGTTATTCATTTGTCAACACTGTATACAAGATTGTCTGGTCTATAGTTGCTAAATGGAGGAAATTCATCACCTTTTTTTCTGTCTTCATACTGAACATAATTTCCAAAAATGTATTTTACAGCTAAAACAGATGTTAAAACTCTTTGTTACAAAGTGATCTGTCATCAATGACAAAGTACATAGAAGCTCATTTTAATAAAGCCATGACTGTGTATGTGTACATGTTGTCATGTTAGCATCTATTGTCATTGTTATAATAGTTATTATACTGAGGTGACTAGTTGGAGTCAAACTGGATTTCCATTGGTTTGTGTTAAAAAAAAAATTTTTTTTCTTCCTAAAGTACTAATTTTCCATACATCTAAAGGTATGTCAAGTGTTCTTATTTTTTTATTTTTTTTGTGGCAAATTTTTTAATGAAAACTTTTTTTTTCTTCTTTGTATCTGCAGTCATTCTAGCACCTCATGGACTTTGTGGTGTGCTGACAGGAGTTACCTACTCTGAGAATGACCACAATCCTACTTCTGCCAAAATGTTTCAAGACTGGTCAGACTATTACCCCATTAAGGAGGATAGCTTTAATAAAATGCCTAACATGGTGGAAGTCATAGTTGGTAAGTACTACTCTAAATAAACATGTTATCAAAATGACCTTGAAGTTAAGAGTCGTTCTGATCAAGTTCACTTCTGAAATGTTTTTTTAACCCGCAGGAGGAACCAGAATGCGCTACCCAACTTGTTATGTTTTGGTCTGCGACAATGAGGACATCAATGGCAGCAATAGTGTCCTCCAGCCCTTGCAGACGTCCATCCTTCCTGGTCACAACAGGTCATTGACAAGATCAGTGTCCCAGTTTTCACCGCCGGCATCTCCCGTTGACCCGAGCATGGGTTTGGATCACCATGGCATAAAAATTGCCCCATTGGTAGGTGCAGTGCCCGGGCAGACAGAGTGCTCTCAGGCCATTAGTGACTCCAAGGCTGACTCCATTAGTTTTCATATTGCAGAGAAAGTCAGACAGGACGCCTGTATACATGTATCACAGAATAAAAGGTAAATAAAATATTTGCTGGTTCCTTTGTTAAATTATCAGATGTAATCATTGTACTTGGCACATACAATTGTTATAAACGTGTTTCCTTTAAAATCCTTAATTATTGAAGGATACACACAAAAAAAAAGTCTAAAACTTTTGAATAAAAATGTGTGGCAGGGATTTGTGTTCAATATCTTCTCAAGTTTGTTATGTTTTGTATGTTGCTCCAGATTATCTGAGGTCCTCAGCGGTGAGGATCAGTCTCATCAACCCAATGTCGGTGTATGGAGCTACACAGATCCAGCCAGTAAAGTCACTTGTAACTGTGTGCGGTGAGTGTTAACTGGTTTCCTGTTTCTCTTCATTGCATATGAAATAAACATTTTGTTTCTATAATTATTTTTTTTCTTCATACAATACAAATCCTGCTAGATTAACAAGAAGCAGAAGTGAAGGATGTTGATTCTTGAAAAACTTAGCATAAACCTACATTTTCTGGGGTTTTAATGTACTACCTCTTTGCTTTACTATTAGCTAGAATGCCATAATGACCTGTAATGGTATTATGCTAGCATAATTTAAATTTTAAGCTGTACTAAGTGTTGATTTTACCTAAATAAAAAGAAATAGTTTGAAAAAAAAAAATGAAAAAGTTAAATTTTTTTTCTTTCTTTCTCTTTAGGCATAGAAAAAAGGCCCAAGGGAAAAACGCACCAGGAGGAAAGCATGGGAAAGGTGACAAAAATGATAAAATGGATCGCCAGTTGAGTAGGCTTAGTCGCAACCCTGTGCCATACCACAGGCGTGGTCACCAGCTGGATGACTTGCTGCAGTTTGATGTTGAGCGGGTCATGACTCAGCCCAACCCTGCGTTCTCTTCCACCGGTGCCACTACCATCATCAGTAGCAGCAACACTACGCCTCAGGGTAGGAGCAGCACGCCTATGCATGACAATGTTGTGCCCATGGACACGCCCAACTCGGCTCCGTCTCCGCTGGATGAGCCCCAGCCACCAGCCTCATCCACGCTGGACCCGACTATGCCAACCCTGAGCCCCCACCCACCTAGTAAGTTTTTACCGGATGGCAGCGGTGGGCGGCCGTTGAATTCTGTGACTGGTGTCGGTGGGGCCATCCTCCCAACGGACACCAACCACTTAGCGGCACCGCCAGGTGCTGTGAACGTTGTGGGCAATAGTACAGTTGTTTTGGGCAGCAATAACCTTAATAATAGTACAGCAGGGAATGTTGGCAGCAATACAAATATATCAGTGACTTGTGCTGGTAGTCTTATAAGTAGTTCTGTAAATAGTGCAATGAACGGGGTGAGCGTGTTGGTGGACTCGAACTGTAAACTGGCTGGCGAGGATACCTCGACATCGGCCACAGCTAAACTGAACTCTGCCCTCTCATGTATGCCAGTGACACCAGATTCCCAGCAGTTCTCCTGGAGTTCTGTGACCTCCAAGACTGAGAGTGTCAGCCATTGGGTTCACTCCCATCAGCAGAGGCCTAGTTCTGAAAAGCAGCATGAAAGACATTTTGATACCAATTTAAAACGTCCAAGTTTGCCAACCAAAGGTTCAGACAGTGATACGGAACAAGGGATGGAGTCTCTTTATAATTTTGATTCCTTAAATATGTGGTAAGCTCTACTTACAACTTTTTTTGTATTTAATGTTTAACATTAAAATAAAATTTCAGTATGAAACTAGAAAATGGCTTTACATAACAAATCTTGAGTCAATCAGGAAACATTCACAAGTTCAAGTTATTCCTGTTAGCCCTGAGTGGCACATAGGGCTGCAACTACATCTCTCCACTGAACTCAGATCTAAATAGCTTTCTTCATCTGCTGCCCTTTCATCCTTGGTTGAACCTAAAATGTTAGCATGAGTTGAAATGATTGAATGTTACAGAATACTAATGTGGTCAGTGTCATCGTCAGACATTTCCTCTTTATTCCCAGTAGTGTCTTCAGTAACTGTCACTACTGTCACTACCATTGTTTCTGTCCAAAGCAAGCTTTTTTTTTTTTTTTAATCAGTTTATACAGAAAGATAATTACTGGTTAAATAATGGATACTTACTTCAAATATGTAGAAAGTACTAAAAATTATTTGAACACACTAGGAACAAAGTTAAAATTTTCTTATATTGTCATGGTTTCCATTAGATTCTGATTTGACTATTTACAAAAAAAACTTGTTGTGGTCATATTTCAATTCAAATGTGTCTTACTTGTTCAACAAGTATTAACTTTTCAATTTCTTCACAATTTTGAATGAATCTTTATCAGTTGGTTCAACTTAAAAGTTCACATTTCAAACTAAGTTCATTTATTCTTCTATACAGTGATTTCCACCCCACACCCCTGAAAGAGTTATTTAAAATACAAAATGCTGATTCATTTATGCTGTAATATGGCAGAAGATAGTGTTCCTTTTTTTTTTTTTTTACACCATCCAAATATTGAGCTAGAGGGAGCTGGGTATTTAACTCTTGCTATATAAACTTAACAAGTCCTATGTTAGAATCCTGGTGAAGATGGGGAGTTTTGTATGTTCCTTCTTCTGTCCATCTAAATAAAATGAGTTCTGGCCCCAAAACCAACTTTTCCATTGGAAATTAAAACGAATAAAATAAGCTCTGTGTTACCTGCCCCATCGCATGCTAGTAGCACCAAGACATTGAATGGCCAAACTTCAGGCTATCATTTCTGATGATACTATGAAGAAAAGAGCATTCCAAGATGAAAATAAGAACACTCCACAGTGGAATGGATAGTACAGACATACAATTTTATATACTGACACTACACATCCCTATTGGTGGACTGACATTACACATTCCTATCAGTATAATGACATTAAATTACACATTCCTTTTGGTATATTAACATTACACATTCTTATTGGTATACTGACTTTGCTTGCTATTGGTATATTGACATTACACATTCC
>JADKLZ010030201.1:0-15546 GCA_021533235.1 Biomphalaria straminea | reverse complement strand
TTTTTATTGAAGGATGACTAGAAATTAAGTTAATAGTTTACCGGAGTCTCAGCCAAAGTCCTGAGCGCTTTACACCCAAAGTTGTTCAGACTTATACACAGCTCATATCTGTTAACAAATTCAACCATTTTTTTATAGACTACAGAATTGATAACTATTTTGTATATAAAAAAATGGAGTTATTGGTTATACAATGAATACTGTGAATCATCAACAATTCAAGCAACAATTGTAATCTCTCTAATGGAAATGCTCACTTGTCATAAGCAGCCCCGCAGTCCAAGGAGATCTCAGGAGAAGAAAAGTGTATGAGACAATCTGGCAGCATTGTTTTCAGCAGCATTACAGTCATGTTGTTGATACGAAGGCCAAAATACTAAATTAGAAGACCAAAGTACTATTTTAGTGTTTTTTTAACATCAAACATTTTTTAAAGCCTAATTTAAATATTTTTTTTTTATAGTTACCAACTAAACTTTTGAATTTTTTTTTTTATTTGTCATGTGACTGTTCTGCCAAATGAGTGGAGGGGCAGAATGAAACATAAAATACATTGACTTATTAATTGATGCTGCTGTATGCCACACGAGATGAATGTAATTTTGGAGTTAACAACAAATATTAAATGCCATGGTTGGTACAAATTAAGAAAATCAAGCCATCACCATTTTGAGAAAGCCAAAATTGAGCTAGCTAGCAATGATCTAACTCTAAAACCTGGTCATAAAAGTCTGTCTAAAATATATTTTTACACTTGAGCCAGTTTCATGTCAACAAAAATATCAGGGCTATTTTTTTGTGGTCGTACGCACCGGTATGGCGCACCAGCACCTTTTTCAATGTGGGTAAAAAAAATATTACGTTTCTTGTATTTTAACATTTATTATTAATTTATTAGTAGTTAAAAGTTGGCAATCCATCACTGGGTACTGGCACCTTTTTATTTTTACAAAAAAAAAAGCACTGAAAAATATTATTAAAACCATGTCACCTACAAACATTTTTTAAATGTTTTCCTCATAGCCTTTAATAATAAAAACAAAACAAAAGAAATAAAGTAATCCTTACAATCTTTAATTACAAAAGAAATTCTAAAACAAACATGACTACAAATAACTAATATTATTATCGATTCTTACAGAACTTAAAGACAATAATTTATTTAATCCCAGCTGTTTCTTTCTTGTGGTAGCTCCAGGGTCACCTTGCTGTTCTCTGTGGTTGCTTACATCTACTTGGATTCTCATGTCCTCTATACAAATCACAACAGGTTTTCTAGAAAAGAAAAATAGTGATATCATCAAGACCATTCTACATTCCAAATTAGTGCTGGGACAAGTCCCAAAAAGCCAGAGGAGTCTGGGAGCGCATGAGGCGCCCTGACCACACTTACCTATGGCGGAGGCTGTCCAGGCCTGAGTAAACTATTATAGTAAAGTGCAGGACAGGCCACTGTTCCGTTGGCTCATACTTCTGACGGCTATGGCCAAATTTTGATTCATGGTGCCCCCGTGGCAGGAAACCATGTCTCATATTCTTTTTGACTGCCCCCAGACTTGCTAATCTCTGTCTCAACAGGTCTTGGAAACCAAAAACTCTCTACCTGTATGATGACATGTATGCATTACACATGACGCAGGGTTTCTGTCCAGGGCTTTTGTAAGAGAGAATTTGAGCCTCTCAAGCACTCACTCAAACGAAGCTTGATGAAGATGATTCCAAATTAGCTTCAGAAGACCTGAGAAATGGTCTCAAACATAAGTGAAAATCAAGTCTCTGTATGACTCAAATCTATGAAATTAAACTTTTGGGGCCAAGCACATGTAAACTCTACTCAGCCAACAATGTATGTTATAAATAAGTAAACAATGAATTCTGATTAAGTTTTTACCCCCCTTTGCTTTAATTTTTACAATACCCAAATTAATATTTTAAAAAAACATATTTAGGGGATAAGAGCTTCATTTCTGACACCAAATTAACTAATGCTTATTTGATCCTTACCTTACATCAGGATTAAAAAAAGAGCTTGACAACCAAATTTTTACCACTTCCTAAAACAAAACAAAAAACATTAAAAATACTTTTTAAAAAATATCAGCGAAGCTTATATTAATTGTAATTATAACATTTAGTTTGGATCAGTCATAAACTTCTAATAGATCTAGACTAACAATAATAAACCTTTGGGATTAGAAATGGTTTTACCTATCGTTGTTGTTTAGCGCTTTGATCCTATGACCAGTTGGGAAAGGGGTGAATGTTACTGCGTGAATGTTACTGTGATCACTTTTTAAATGCAATTTATAAAAAAAAAAAAAAGCTGTGCGGCTTGACTTCAAAGGCTCAAGCCCAATAAACCAATACACTAACCAATGTGCCAGCAAGGGCTTAGGAAAATAGGCTTTGCAGTTATCTATTGTTTAGGATGGCCTATTTCTCTCTGCAAAGTATAATGGGGACTAATTCAACTTATACCACCATATCTGTTGAGTAAAATTTCTTTCCCTTGTTAGATACCAGACAAAATAATTAATTATTAATAGTTAATTAATTAATTGTTAGAGGGCGTGGTGGCTGAGCGGTAAAGCGCTTGGCTTCCGTACTGAACGTCCCGGGTTCGAATCCTGGTGAAGACTGGGATTTTTATTTCGGGATTTTCTGGCGCCCTTGAGTCCACCCAGCTCTAATGGGTACCTGACATTAGTTTAGGAAAAGTAAAGGTGGTTGGTTGTTGTGCTGGCCACATGACACCCTCATTAACCATAGGCCACAGAATCAGATGACCTTTACATCATCTGCCCTATAGACCACAAGGTCTGAAAGGGGAACTTTTTAAATTAATTGTTGCTATTTTTTTTTTTCATAGATTCTAGTTTAGTCAGGTACAAGAAATAATTGTGCAAAATTTCAACATGATCTGAGATTGGTTACCCAGACAGACAGACAGACAGAGTGAGTTGATATAAGCTTAGTAAAAATTAAAAAAGATCACCAATTTTAATTATTCATATGCAATAGAAATATTGTAATAATTTGTAATTTAAGGAAATCAAACATTTTAAATATATATTATTTTTTTCACTCAAAAAAATTAAGGCACTTCTATATACATATTCATTTCCTCAAAGAATCAAGGCAACTTTACCTAAGTACTAGAATGTTGAGTATCACTTATGGAATTCACTTCTACCTAAGTACTAGAATGTTGAGTATCACTTATGGAATTCACTTTTACCTAAGTACTAGAATGTTGAGTATCACTTATGGAATTCACTTCTACCTAAGTACTAGAATGTTGAGTATCACTTACGACATTCACTGACACATCTCTTTGAAATGTCATCTGTACTTTTCCGAAACTTAAGAAGCCCACCTTGCCAAATTTTAAGGTAATGTCCAAATACCTTTTCAGCAGCCATTGTATGAGGTAAGCTATTGCCCTGGAATACAAATATATAAAATGTCAACTTTCTATTGCATCAATATCAATGAATCAATGATAAAAAAACAACAACGATTAATTTATTAACTATTAATTGTGGGAAGCGTGGTCGAGAGGCTAAGTGCGGCTTGAGCTTGGCTTGGCTACCTAGAAGGGGGCTCGAGGTTCGACACCCGACTTGGGCAGAGTTGTGCTTACTGAGCACCTAAAGGCAGCACTGAAACCAACTCCTAGATACCCCCTACCCCCCACTGGTCCAAAATGAGATTGGACAAAAGCGCTCTGAGCATGCTATAAGCATGAAAGTAGCGCTATATAAAAGCTATAATAATAATATATCTGCTCAAAACTTGCTTAAAATTAGTATTGCCACCATCAACCCATATGTAATGAGTTATAGGCTATAAACCAATATCAAAGTGAAAAAGTTAAGAAATTCAGAGCTTATATATATCTTACTTCAAAAACTACTAACATTCCCTATCTTATCTTATACAATACAGACGTTACTTCAAAAAAGATGATTACGTCTTACGCGTCATGCATTCAGTCATGCATATTAACCAATTACTTAAATTCTGCCAAGTCACTGGTTTTCCTGGCTAGCTCAGGCAATCCATTCCATTCTCTAATAGCACTAGGGTAGAAGGAGCTTTTGTACAAATTTGTCCTAGCATATGGTACGAGGAATGTGCCTTTTTCTTTGTGTCTTTCTGAGTATTTTATTAAATTTTGTTTTTGAATTTGAAGATTATGGTTCAGTGTTTTATGTATAATTGCTACTTTACTTTTGAGTCTTCTGTCCTGAAGGTTTTCTAAATTTAGTGATTTTACTAAAATTTCCTTCAAAAATAAGACTACTAATTCATATGGGTTTACACATATGTGTGAACCTGCCCTACAAATATATTATGTTTTTTAGAGACTTTAGGTATTCCTGCTTGAAGAAACGTGTTTTATGATCAAATGTCACAAGAAAAGAATGAGCCATTATGAGTAAGGCCTAGTATACGGAATAAGAAATCTGCCTTTATGTTTGTGTTTTTCTGAGTATTTTATTAGGTTTTAGTATTTTTAGTTCACTGTCTTATGTACAATTACTACTTAACTATCTAGTCTTCTGCTCTGAGGTGTCTATTAATTTAGTGATTTTATTACTGGAGTTACTCAAGTTAATGTGATTATTCAACAATGTTTATAAATTTCACAGCTCTTCTTTAAAATAATAATAATAATCTTTATTGTCCGTGAGGAAATTTGTCTTACAATTTGTGCATTACACCAAACAAAACATCAAACCTAAATAAAAAATGTACAGTCATACCTGACCCATTCAAAATTTACATGTGAAGAAGTTTATTAAATGTTTTTTTATATCAAATTATTTCTATTCAATGATTTCACTGCCAGGGGAACAAAAGAGAGCTTGTGTCTGTTAGTCTTTGCTATCGGTGTCTTGTATCTCTTTTGTGATGGTAATCATAATCTGTTCTAGTTTCTTTATACTTTATTAAGTCCAAATAGAAGACTCCTATTATATTGTAATATTGGTGTAACTATGGTTAAATAGCATTAGTTAAAAGCATATATTCTTGATTTGTAAAAATTTCTTTTAATATTAATAAACACTTATGCTCTGTTTGATTTTGTAATAATTTTATCAATATGGGAATTGAATGATAACTTTTCATTTATTATAACACCTAGAGTACTAGAGATATTTTAAATTTTTAGTACCTGTGATTTACCATGAATAAGATAAGCTTTTTTTTTGTTTTGTTTTTATTTCTCTTAATTGTTTTTTTTTTTTGTTCTTTAAACTAATCTAATATGGAAGATCATTTGTGTAAATTAGAAACAGTAGCAGGCTTAATAATGCTCATTGAGCTACATCTGAGTTTACTGTTATTAGTGTTGATTTGGAGCCATTTAATATTATCACATTCTGACTCTATTGGACAAGGTGTAATGGATCAGTAATGCCAAAATATTTTTTTTAACAAGCTATGGTGATGAATTTTATCAAAGACTTTAGAGAATTTTATAAAATGTCATCTATTTGCTCATTTTCTAAGCCCTTTGAAAAGTCATCAAACTTATTAGTTGGATTTCACATGACCTAAATTTCTTTTAAGCAACATTGGTATGTAAGGACATTATGTTTTATGATATTGTTATATATATTTAATATATATATATTATGACTTCTAATATTTTACATGTGATACTAGTGAGTGATACTGATATGTAGTTTCCTAACTTAGATTTATCTACTTTTTTTATAAAGTGGAGTGACATTCATTAGTTAGCTTTTTTCCAGTCACTAGGTGAATAGGTAAACCTTTGATTAAGAAGCTTGAAAAAGAATTTTGAACACTGGTGGTAGCTCATTAAAAATATTTACTTCATTAAGTAATTGCCTGTAATACCATTTATAATAATTTAGATTCTGTCTGTGTTAAACTGCATCTCCTGGGGCTGTTTGGTAGTTTAGTTTAGTTTCATTGTCATTAGATTTGTGTCAATTTTCTTAGCTTTAACTTTAGACACTTTAGTGTAGTTGTATAAGAATGGACAGGCCTACCATTGAAAGAAGTTCTAAACAGGGCAAAGGATAGAGAGGAATGGAGAAAGACAGTCTACAAGTCTTGCTTGGTGCCCCAACGGTCCACCAGACTGAGGGATAGGTAAGATTACAGTACATTATTGAAATATTAATATATTAATTCTTAGCAGCTGCCTAACGACACTAACGTAAGTAGTAAGTACAGTTATAATAGTGTATAGAGATCAAGATATCTATATCTATCTATCAGAGTGTAACTTCATTCTTCAACTAGATGAGCTAACAGAGAGTAGACCAAGTAGATCTAGTACACCGTACAGTAGTAGAGTAGATGATTAGATCATAGATGGTACTGTAAATTAGTGTAGTAAAGTAAATGAGTGTCTGAGTAGAGATCTAAAAATCCAAGTCATTCTAATTAATAATTATATATCTACTAGATCTAGATTATTCTAGATCTATTAACTAGATTGATATATTTTTAGGGAATGAAAAAAATCTCTGTGTTTAATAGTTATATTCTAGAATAGATCTAGATCTCGAGATCTATTTATTGTGATTCTGAATTCCAGCATTATTTCAACTTTCGCTTTCACTCTTCCTGGTTACTTAATAAAACTGGGTATTTTCATTATGATTTGACTCAGCGTATCACGTAGATCTAGTACTTTAAGTAACAGCTCAAGTTTTAATTCGTACCTGCTGAAAATCCATAATCCGATAGTTATATAGAGAATGGTCCACAAGACCTGAACCATTTTTGCAATTACATAAACTAGTTAACTTATTTTATGAGTTATTTATCTTTAGTAAATAAATATTTTTGAAATGGATTGGTAGTGGGTAGCACTCGTTGGCTGCCATTTTTATCTAGGTCAACCTGCATGTGACTGGAATCGACCAATCACATGAGGTTTTCCTTACCGCCTTGTTGTTCCCTATCGAGTCGCCATTACAGTCAGCCATATTATGTGAAGGATTCGATGATGGACGATAATTATTGAATTTTTCTATCGAGACTTATTCATTTCATTCACTTGGATATAATTTGGGTTTTAAATAATATGGAGTGACTATGAGTCACCCTAATCCGTCTGGAAACGGCTGCTCCTTGGAGGATTGCCTCACAAATCTATTTGCTTTGGTAAGTTGTGAACATTTTTACGCAAGTGACAAATTAAGCATAACCTGGTAGAAATGTCAGAAATCATGATAACATTAGATTACCCGCTGTTTATAAGAGGGATTACATAAGCATTATCAATATTTGACTGTTATACTGTTGTTTTTATGCCTGCTTTAGTGTGTTCTTGTGTTTCTATGTGTGAATTTGTGTTTGTTTTTGTCTAAAATTGACCATTTTATTGAAAACATTAAGACACTAAATATGCATGTAGCATGCTCTGAAATCAATACGACCACCATCATTCTTGTAGTTTGTAGAATAATGTCTTTAACATGTAGAATTGTAAAGTCTAGAATTAGATCAAGCTATCTAGATCTAGTAGATTTAGATCTCTAAACTAGACTAGCCAGTTCAAGATTTGTTTTTTTAAACTTAATCTATCAAAAGCTTTTGTTTTGGTTTTGTTTATCTTGAATTCTAGTCTATTCTAGACTTTTGTAGCACACACCACAGGAAATGAGACAAGACTTGATCATTGGTGGTTAGAATAGTAAACAATCTTAGGAAGAGACTCTTAATGGTCATAATTAGATTAGCTAAATCAATAATCAATATCATTTTCGATTTTCTTTAGACTGTTTATATTTTAGGTTTAGATCTTGATCTATGGGATTCTTAGTGATTCTATGCTAACCAGTCTAATAATTATGAATTAATGCTAATCTAAGCATGAAGTATTAATATAATTAGCCTTGACTTTAAAATTTAAATTGATTTTAAACTATATTGTATATTCAACTATATTAGTATATTAACTTACTTTCATTTTGTCATTGACCTAGTCAAGGCTAGTCTGGACTATTCTAAACATCAGACATCAGTCGTGACTTGAAAACTTTGTGGTTTTAAATTAGATCAAAATCTAAATCTAAACACAAGCACTTCTTGAAGGAATGCACTTTCACTTACCTTTTAGTACTTAGTTAGTAGATCTATTTCATTTTAATCTGAAGTTAAATTCTTAAGCCTTAGACCTTAGATCTAGATTATTCTAGATGTAGCTTTTTAAGAGAATTACTTTGAAGCTTTTTAGCCTTATCTTCCAAAAATTGTCTTGATTTTATAAATCTTCCAAAAAATGTCTTGATTTAATTTAAATTAAAATACTCAATTCTTATGGTCCCAACTTTTTTTTCTAAACAGACTGATTTGTGTGGCATTAAATGGCGCCGATTGACAACAGATAATGTGAATGTAGAGCCGCTTGAAGACCCTGTCCTTGTTGGTTTTTCTCGTTGCATTAACAATGACATCTTGTGTGTATGGCGCCGTGTCCAAAGAGACCCAGACCAGCGCCAACCAGACTTCAACAGTAGCAAAGAGCTATGGATATTTTGGTATGGCGATGAGCCTGAGTCCCTTAGACAAGCTCTAACCCCAGATCTAGGCTTAAAAGGTATTACCTTTTTTTTTTTTCTTCATCTTATCTTTTATCGTATGCACCATATTTTTACTCCTTTTAGTTGTTTTTATTAGAAATTTCAGACGTACTAACTTTACTGAAAATATATCTTTCAGAAATAGAAAGCGGAACTTGGGACAGGGATAAAGATAAGGATAATGGCCTTACATACGAGTGCAGGACATTGCTTTTCAAAGCCCTGCATAATCTTATAGAACGGTAGGTGTCAAGCATTGTGTTAATGTTTATGATAAATGTTGATTTTCCATCTAGAGAAACATTGATGTAATTCACTTTTATGTATTTCTTACAGGAGCCTTCTTTCCAAAAACTTTGTGAGGCTTGGTAGATGGTATGTGTTACCCTATGAGCATGGAAATACAGATACTGGGTAAGCTTACTGTCTAACTTAAAAATGTAGCTCTGACATTGAAATAGCCATTTACTTTTTTTTTTTTTTCAATGATAGTTTTCTTCAAACTGAAATAAACATTTCTCAGTAATTACATAAATATCACTCTCTTATCTATGTAGACACAATGTTTATGTATGGTTTTAATATTAAATGTGTATATAGACTATGCCAAAACAAACAACATTGTCTAGTCAACTTGTAATGCTAATGTGAACAGCAGAGTACCGTGTTCTGATGCTGTTACTTAACTGCGCTTAAATATATATATATATATATATATATATATATATATGATAAAGTCTTTATTTGCAAGCAATATTTATTTCTTTAAAAAAAGACTTAGATTTAAGGTGGAAAAAAAACTGATTTTTAATCATGTTTTCTTAAATTACGGGGCTTCTGGTGAAGCATTTGGCTTCATAACCAAGGGGTGGAAGGTTTGAATCTTGTTGAAGACTGGTATATTGTGTGACCACTTTTATTAAGCATGGGCTATTATCCCATAGACCACAAGGTTTAAAGTTGTACTTTTATTCATAAATAAATATTACATTTTCAGGGTTCACTTAAGCTTCAGCTTCCATTACTTTTTACATGGGGAGAGTCAGGTGTGTGCCAGTATTGAGGTCAAATTACGACCTCCGGTTTGGAGACTCACGCCCCAGCACATAGCTTTGGTACAGGGGAATCAAGCTAGTATTCAAGGTAAGATTTTCTTCTTACAGCTCTTATTTTTGCTGTTTGGATAATAGTTGTTGTCGATCTGAATGGTAGTGATCTCCCTTTCTCATGCTTGTGGTAATAATAATATGAACTAAATAGTTAAATTGTTCGTAAACCTAATAATAATAATCTTTATTAGCCATGAGGAAATTTGTCTTACAATTTTAAATGGTACAAACCACATTAACCATAGAAAATAAAATATACTTTCACACCAGATTCACTCAAAAGTTCCATGTGAATTATGTAGACTTGTATTGAATGATTTGATTGCTAGGGGAACAAAGTAGTTGTGTCAGTAGTTATTTCTAAAATCTTCTTAGCTTTGTTCTCAAATAGTTGTCCAAATGAATTTTTTTTTTTCACCAATAACCTTACAAGCAGCAATTAGATTTTATGAAGTTTATTTTTAATGTTCAGATTGCCATACCAGGCATTGATATTGAAACTTTTAATGCTGCAGCTGTGAAACTGATAAGACATTTCCAACAGCTTTTTTGCTAGGACTAAAAAGGGGGGGGGGTATATTTTTCTTAGTAATCATAAATCTTTGTTTTTTTTTTTTTTTTTTGATATAATCAGCATTTTTAGTTAATTTAATTTATTGTCTAAGCAATGGCTATGTCCAGAGTTTATCTGAGATGTAAGTAGAAGTGTTAAACTTATTGTAAAATGAGCTCCATTTTGTAATCTTCATCAGTTCATTCATCTCACATGACACACACAAAATATTCCTGATCTGGCTTGTATAATTTTAAGTCAGTATAAAGACTTTAATCTTGAACAAGTTGATACTACTGTGGAAAATCATTCAACTTTTTTTTTTTTTGGTCTTAAATGTAATATGAACTTTTGATATCTGATGTGGAAAAAAAAAGTTGCTTTTCAGTTGCCATTAGGGTTAAGTCTTTACCCTCCCCTTGGTGATGTCTTTGATTTGATTTTACATGATGTGAAAACTAGAACAAAGTCTTTTCAATTAAGTTTAAATTGTGGAATTCATTTCTCTTTTTTTTTATATACTAAACCCTGTATAAATTAATTGAAGTGACTGCTTCAAAAAACTACATGGAATTTACCCATTTGAACATACATGAATAAGCTCTAGAACTTTTTTCTAATATTAATCCTTACAGTATATTTAGAATCCAAATAGACTAGTCCTGGTCATTGAACCTATTCTTATTGAAATAGTGGTGGCAGCAAATTGACAGCCCCTCACAATAATGTTTATTCAATTTTATTTGTTGACCTATTTGGAAGCTACATCTACTGTTGGCATTAAAGAAATTATAGCACTTTGTCTAAAACAATAAAAACGACTTCAACACCATACTGCAGTGTTTGTAAAAACAAACATAAAATAAAACTTTTGACCAATGTATTTATACCAGAACTTTCTTTGCCATGTGTTGTAGAAACCCAATAATTCCAACCATTTGATTTCATTCTAGCAAATTTCTATGGATAGGAACTAATCATATGACAAGTGGGAGCTCTGCATAAATCACAAATATTATAAATCCTAAGTGATTTTTTTCAATGAGAAATATGCTTTTATTTTTTTTTTTTACAATCAACTGTTCACAGCATGGATATAGATTTTATTTATTTTTTCTTTTTAATATGCGTTGGTAACCGATCTTTGATGCTCATAGTATGCTCAGTGAGCTGTGGTGCAATCTATTTAGTGGATCAGTGGTGCCTTTAGGCACTCTGCAAACACAACTCTGCTCGAATCAGGATTCGAACTTGAGCCCCCTTATTAGCTGGCCAAGCCATGGCCAAACTGTTTTGGCCTCTGAGCCACTCATCCCAAAGAATATATGCATAGTCTAACCAGAAAAATCAATTTCACGTTATCTTATTGTATCATTAGCTACTTTTTAACTAAAATGTCTTAGTGTTAAGCACAGGTACTTAATTGTAAGCACTCTAATCCATTTAAAGCTTTGTCATTCTAATAGTTGTTAATTTAAATTCATATTAAAATTTTAAAAAAATAATTTTACTTAGTAGTATGAAATGGTCAATCCGAATCATGAGTTCTGAACTTTCCTGTAATGCTTTGACTGTGCATTTTCTTCTACATCTAGGCCTTGGTAAACTTGGTTGCCATCTTATAAGTATATTGTTTGATGATAATTTCAGTTTAATTCTCTGCTCTTATAACCCTGTCACTTGCTCCATGCTCTTGCTGTGAGTGTGTGTGTGTGTGGGGGGGGGTAATGAGCTATTTTATATATATATATATATATATATATATATATATATACACTAGAATTAATTAAAAATTTGCTCATTTGCATTTTTGTATGCCTTTAATCTTGAAACAAAAACAAAATTTGGGTGGAACACTTTTTTTCCAGTAGGTCACTTAGATTTCTATTATAAACCAATTAGATTATCTTCCTTTGATTGTGTCTATAACTATCATCTTATATTTAAGAATGTTATAAATTTAAATCAATGATTGTTGAGTGTCTGGTTGTTACTAAATGTTGTTATAAATTTAAATCAATGATTGTTGGATGGCTGGTTGTTACTAAATGTTATTGTCATTTATTGGTCATGATTGTATGTCTATGAATGACCAGTTCCCCTATGGCATTCCCTAGTGTTAGCAGTGCATAAGGAATGTCTCTCTCTCTCTTCTTGTATTTAAAAAAAAAAAAAGTACACTTGGTTTGAAATGTGTCTGCTGGTGTTGGTGGGGTTACCTTTTTTTGTTCACACACCAGTGGCAGTAGTGTACTACTGTGTGGTCACTAGACCTCATTCACAGCCTTGTGTGTGTGTGCTCCCCCCGTACTTCAGTCACCTCCTCCATTTCTTCGCCTGCCGCCCCCTCTCTCTCCTTTCACCTTCCATTCACTTAGTCCTAACAATGCCTGATCTCTAGCTGGTCCTGTCTGCACTGTGAATGCTCATCGTTTGTTTGGATTCCCTGGACTGCTTTCTACCAATGCTTGTCAGTTACACGGCCCCGACACACTTGTTCTTAGCCTGACTGCCTACGGTCATCGTTTCTTTCACATCGCCTCCCCCTTTCCCTCGAAAATTGTGTGTGTGTGTATTTCCCCTTTAGTTGAGGAGGGCCACAGGCTGGTAACACCTGTCTTGCTACCTCCTCCACCAAGTAGGGAGGTCAATGCCAGACGCTGTAACTTTTTTGTGGCTTGGTTTTTTTTGAATTTATCCTTTTACAATTTGTTGACCAAACGATGGTCGAGACCAGTGGCGTAGCTAGGATGAGGGAGAATTAAAAAATCCCCCCCGGGTCCCCACTTGAGGGGGGCCCCAAATGAGTGTTATTTACGTTGAAAATTAGATAATAAGCAACTGCAGAGGCCCCCAAAGAGGTCAAGCCCCCCCCCCGGGTCCCCAAACGATGGGGAATTCCTAGCTACGCCCCTGGTCGAGACGTCATCGTAATTTGTGCATCACTAAGAACGCTCTGTGCATGGCTGTGTGTGTCTATAACTATCAGTTCCAATAACGTTTATGTTATGGTCAAAACAAACAACTGGTCACACCTACATTGCTTTGGTATTTGAATGTGGCTTTACTCTAGATCTTGGATGTACCAACCGAGACAAAGGCACTGGTCATGTTTGTGCTCAATGTTTTAGAAACAGATTTGTGAATTGATCTTAATTTAAATATTTAAATGAAAAAAAAAAACACATATGTCTTCATGTGCGTTTTGCACACCCTCGCCTGTAATATGGGGAAAGGGTTTGATAGCGTTGTCTCGGGTAGGAATCTGACCTTTCGTAGTTGATGATCTTTGTTTGTGACATCGTTTCAAACCTAAAATAAAACCTAAAGATGATACTTTCAAAAGTTTATTCACATTATCATCAGAACTTTCGCGCACCGTGACGTACGTCCGACTGTCATTTTAGTTGTCAACGGATTGTTAGACTTAAGAATTATTTGTCTGATCCCTCGGACAGACGGGAGGGTGCATCTGGTATCTTGAGTGGAGTGGGTCACCTCAGCAGTGAGCGGGGACAACGGGCTGTAAGTGAGCAGATCCACGCCATGGTGGCCCTATTGATTTTCGCGTCAAGCTTTGGCTTTGCCGATGGGTATTGAGAGATGGACGGCGGGGACGAGATTTGGGAAGTGTGTGGAGGGGCGGTGGAGAGGAGCAACATACAAGGAGGGTCGAATCATTTCTTTTCATTTCAAAAAATAAGGGGGGGGAGGAGGGGGTGAAACATTACACACTGTTTAGAAATAAATGTAGAGATGAGGGAGAATCTGGGCCAGGCATCTTTCCACTGGCTCTCTATTTCAACTTGGTAGAAGAGGGGGGTCGGGACTTTGAATCGATGACTTTAAGAAACATAAGGGTTTGTTTTCTTTTGTTGACGCACTTTAGAGAAAGGTCAGTGGAAACCAAAACTGAGACTTGATACATCGAACTGAGACTCCATACATCGCTACTCTGATTATCAAAGAGATGGGTTCGAGTCTCCGTTTACAATAGTCATTATAATCTCTCAAAGCATATAAATACATTTCTTCAGTAAGCCCATTGTGTTTACTTTCAGTGCTTAGATTAGCAATACCAGGTCATGTCGCGCTCTCCTAACGTAATGCACTGTCCAACAGAGGATGGAGATAACGATTTAGTTGACATCTCTTCCTTCGTACGAGAATGAGTGTGCACTAAGCTGTAGTCAGCCTACTTGAGCTCGGAGCTACTGCGGCACCTCATGACAATCTCATTCTCATTAATCTAATGATATTGATTGTTTTGAAAGCAAACATTGTTGACAGGGACGCTCAGGTCCGCGTTGGCTAAACAAATGAAATGTTCATACTCTATGAAGTCTTTAACAAAATGAACATTTAGAATACAGTCGAGAGGGGGCGGTAGTCTCACTTCAACAAATGTAGGAAGACACAAAGCTGTTTAGTTTCGTCTTGTGCTGCTACCAAAGCGAGGCACCTTGTTGAAATTGGTCTTGTCCCTGAATCATTGTGCTATTATAGGAGCTTGTAGGAACTGGTCTTGATAGTTTTACATCATCATTTCATCAACCGTGATCACAGCTATCATTTCTGTAGCCTAGCTTGGAATGTGATGATTTGCGCATAGGGCTTGATCGTGACCATGGAGCTCTCAAATACAATACTTGAGCTATAGGTTATTAATGCTTTGCCAGTGCTATGTTGCAAATTCCAAAACTTTTTTTCATACTGACAGCCTATTGTTGTGCAGTACGAACGGACGTGGAACAAAACCAGTTGTCTATAATGAATAATGGTCTCCGCAATCGTCTTAACGAATAATGGCCTCCCCAATCGTTTATAACGAAAATCATCTCCCTAATCGTCTATAAGGAATGATCTCGCGTGGAGACATCGGAAATGTTGCCAAGACTTGACCTAGTTCACTTCACCTTGCCGCACTGGCTATTTGAAACTGGTTTTTAGTTGTCAAGATGACCCTGAGGTGTTACAGCATTGTCAAGCGTTTAGAAGCCACGTTTTGTCTTTATATTAGACTGTCAAGAGTAAATACAGTTGATAGAATAGATGTACCTCGGCTCTTGTTTAAGTTCCCTACCTCCTTTCTTAGGAATCTGTACGAACTAATGTATCTAGCCTGCATTGTGGTCTATTTTCTATATCATTACTAGTGTATCTAACCTGCATTGTGGTCTAATCTATATATTACTAATGTATCTAGCCTGCATTGTGGTCTAATACTCTAATCTATATCGTTACTAGTGTATCTAGCCTGTATTGTGGTCTATTCTATAACTATATCTTTACTAGTGTATCTAGCCTG
>JADKLZ010030199.1:0-10879 GCA_021533235.1 Biomphalaria straminea | reverse complement strand
ATAATAACCAAAGTAGTCCACATGTTTGGAGGTATAATAACCAAAGTGGTCCACATATTTGCGACTTCTCAATTAATACCACGAGATCACACTTTAGTCCATTATATCAAAATGTTGTCACAAATGATAAGATCTTCTCTTTTATCTTTGGCTCTGTGTTGATGTTAACTGAAACGCTAAAAAAAGATGTACCGTTATCTTGTTGCTAGACCAGTCTCCCAGCCACGAAGAGCATTTCTTATTCTCTACTTGTGCCCTGTAGGTCGTGTGAGATATTGAGGAATGAAGAATGGAAATCAAGGTATCTCTAAATAAATGTTTATTGAGTATCGCATTGAACACAAAACAAATAATGAAGATTGAACTTTCATATCCATTAAAACAGTGTAATGCTAAGTCCAAGGTAAAACTGAAACAGCTGTCACAATTTATTGAATTACTTTTACAATTAAGACTTTTAAGTGTGGTATAAAGGGGGTCTAGTGAGTCGGGTACCATTCTTTTTAAATCGTGGCCTTTCTTAAGATGTAGGAGTGTGCGCCCTATGTGCTGGTGGGGTCGCGAAGGATTTCTTTTTTTTTTATATTTGCTAAAAAGAAATAATTTTGTACTTATCGTATACATTATATAAATTGATATTTGAAAGATTAAAAAGCGCCTTTATTTTCAATGTTTAAAAAAAGTAAACTAAATTAAGTGTTGTCTTTTTATTCTTTATTCTCAAAAGTCGTCCGCAACAAGATCGACTCAAAACGAACTTTAGCAGAAGTCATTTCAAAACAGGTACCCGTATTTCTCTAGTCAAAACACAGAAACTATTCCTGAGTGTCGCGCCATCCTTTTGTTGACATCTCGTATTGCTGAAAACAAAAATGATCTTATCACGACAATCAAGCATATTACAAATGTACATCTACTGCCTCCATTGTCTCTCATACTTCACTGTCGGGCCTTCCCAACTTTAAAAAATTTAATTGTATTTGAGCTACACTCTTATTGATAGAGCTAACAGCGAGTTGAAGACTCCATGAGAATACATTTCTGAAACGTAGACTGTATCAATACGATTGTTGGATCCCATTTAAGTCCTTGCTAAAGGGGGCGCGATTGTTTATTTTTAGTTGAGGGACCTATACCCGTAACAAGTTTGAGAATCACTGTCTTCATTTCATGAACCTGAAGAAAATGTGTTTGTTTTTTGATAGAAAAAAAAAATATATACGTCATTGACATATCTGTGCTTCAAAATAGGCCTGCTCGGTCACTGTGACTTTTTGGGAATGTCAACATAAATCTTTCAATATTTAACAAGCTATTCTATGTACAGGTTTGGATGATACAATACCTTCATCAAACGTACACTACACTATTGAGACCATTATTTCACAGCGCTTTTAATTACAATCTTTCATGATGAGGTTTTAAAGACTTGATTCAATCAGAAGATTATTACAAGATTTATGATATTTTTTTTTTTTTTACAAGGCCAACGCAGTCATATACAGTTCACACATGTCAAGGACCGAATCATTGTTTGTTTTCTTTTTAACATAACGACTTCTGGGACTGTGGGGCCGTCACAGTTTTGAGGCCCGAAGATTGAACGGCACTAATGTAGATTGAACGGCAACAATGTATTTAGATAAAATAAAAAAAACAAGAATGAATGTAAAACTGCGTAAGTGCAGTCAGCGAGACTCTAGCCAAAAGTGATTTGTACAAATCTTGACTAAATATGTTCTGTCATTGTGACGACACATAAATAAATCCCAAAAGTCAGTCGATTATTCCCCCCCCCCCGGAACACAAAACCTCAATAAATAACAAAACCAGTTTAGAGTAAGTCAGATATTAACAGCCATTATACAAAAACAACGATTACACGTATCAAACCAAGAACAACGTAGTAGTCAATATGTCAGTACCACATATAAAACGTAAACGTATGTTACTTAAGGCTTACATTGAGAGTTCTTGCTGTAGATATACAAAGAGACATATATGTTAGCCACTGTACAAATTTGGCCCTTACATACATGTAGTAAAAGACAACTCTCACCTTCTTTCTTTCTTCGCTTACTTCCCTTGTTAGCCCCCCTCCCTCCCGAAAAACAACAACAACAAACCCCATAAGATAATTGAGTGATTAATAAAAATAGGAGGCGCGGTGGCTGAGTGGTAAAATCATGGTGGCGACTGGAAATTCAAATTTCGGGATCCTTTGGGCGTCCATCCAGCTCTAACAAGTAGGTACCAGACTCCAGACATTAGTAGGAAAAAGGTCAAGGCGGTAGATTGACACCTTAATTGAATTATGGGCCACTGAAATTGATGGCCCTTATATCATCCGCCCTATGGCCTGAAAAGGGAACTTTTCTCATCTGTAAATATTTTTGTCATCTAAAGAAGGCAATGTGACCCAAACATTCTTTAATTAATATTATCTGTCAATAATTCCGGATCAGCTGTTTAACATTTAAAGAAGTAAATCCTTCTATATTTCTTTCAATACTAATTGTAAGGTTCCATCGAGTCTCCCTATGGAACGGTACATGGAAATATCAAACTACGTATTTAGCTTACTGCGATACCATGTTCATCTCACTGTCACTGTCAGTATTTAGTTTTTTAAAGCTTTATTAAAAGGTCAATAAAAATTCCTGTTCTAGAACTCAACAAATAAGGCACACACAAAATATAGGCGTAACTAAACGTAGGAAAGTCTAATGCCATTCCTCGAGCAATCCAATGTAACTAACTCTGTATTAATTTCATCTTCAGGGGAGCTGCTCCGTTTTCGAGCGTTACCGTTCTGAGTTTCGTTTGATTTCTTTTCACTGATAGTTTGATTGCCTCCCTTACACTTGCTAAGCTCCCCGTTTCTTTTCTTATTTAATGTAACTCTTGTTTGAATGTGATCGCCAAGCGACGGTTGGCTATTGTAGTTGCACTGTGTGTTCAATCTGAGTCCATCCTGGCTGCTTTTGCTTCTGCAGTTGTTAAATGACTTTTTAAAAGCAGCCCTGAAGTTGGAGCACAACATGCCATAAATAATCGGATCCCCGGCACTGTTAACGTAGACCAGGATTCGGCTGGTGTTGATCAGGTTCAGGTAACCCTCATGTCCCAAACTGACCCAATCCTCATTTTTAGCGAAGAGTGTCCAGATTTGGAAGCAGCGAAGAGGCAGGAGACAGATGAAGTACATGCACATGATGGCGATCATCACGCGGACCACTTGTCGTCTGCTAGACAGGGCTCTGTTTGTGCTGGCGTTGCCCTGAAGCCGAGGCTGCCGGCAGCCGAGTATGAGCCCACGGCTGCAGACTTTTGCGTCGGAGGTTGGAATGGTGCTGGTTGCTATGGTGACGGAGATGGCCGAGTACAGGACCGTCAACAGGACGATGGGGATGGCGAAGAAAACGGTGAAAATAAAAAGGATGTAGGCGTTTCCGAAGTTTTGACCTAAGCCGTTGAATGTGCATCTTTCTGCAAGCGTTCCATCCACATACTCTGATGCCTGGGGAGATAGAGAACAAAAAAAAATGAGAATAAAGGTACCGGTTTCCTATCATGAACATTTGCCTTTTAAATTAATGGTGTGTATAAAAAGTCAAAGTTTTAGGTTTAGGAGAGGTGACTCGTTAAAATGTGAATATTTATTATATGAAGTAGTTTATGTACTAAATCTTTTTTTTCTATTTCTATTGTACTAATACTTAAATATAGATTCTACAATTTTAAAACATGTATTGCTTAAGCCTTAACCTGATCATGGGAAGAAACTTTTGTGGCCAAAACAAAAAAACAACAACATCGTAAGCAGGGGCGGACTGGGTATCAAAATCGGCCCGGGCATTACCATATAAACCGGCCCACAAATGGCATGTCATATATTTTCGGTGGGGGGGGGGGGGGAGGATTTTTACCCCACTCGTCAATATAGGCCTATATATATACCCTATATTAGTGTGCGTGTATATGTAATTAATCTTAATTACATTCTGATCTTTCATTCTTTCAAACGTTTTTTCTACGCTAGAATACTCCGCAAAGGGAAGGCTAGGGAGTCCGGGGGAGCCCCGTGAGCACATTTTTAGGTATCAATTAGCCTGCCACTCTTCTGAAAAAAAAAATTCAAAAACCAAATCTGCTATTTACTGGAGTCTAGCGATTGGTAGAAAATGGCAAAATGATTTAGTTTTCGTATTGGGGGGGGGGGGGAGAGGGAAACCTCAAAGCTTCTTCTGGCTACGCTTATGAAATTTGGTGACTGTAGTTTGCTTAAGTTGACTGCACTGGGACAGTAAGTTAAGTTTCCCTTTCAGACAAAGAGGTCTGAGGCAAGTGATGGTTTGAACCCTTCCCATCCCGGCTACGCCTAAATCTCTACAAAATATATAAAGTTTTATAACGATTCGAAAACTGGATTTATGCATTCGTAGAATTCGATAATTTGTATATGAATATATCATGACCCATTATTTAAAATCTAAATCTAAATCTCCTTTCATTAACTACCAGATGTGACAGCGCTATATACATTATTTTAATTATTGTAATAATTTTCATCATTAATGACTTTATACTAAGCTTAATTTTGCCATTAATTATGGTAGTATAAAGATTGATTTAGATCTAGATCAAGATTTATTTTTAATTAAATAATTTTTTGTAAGCCTTAAGTGTAGTATTAAAAATAAACAAAAAGAATTAACTTACTTTTCTTTTCAAATCGCAGAAAGTAGAACTTTATACCCATATTAAGATGTGAAAAAAATTGTGCGGTTTGCAATTTCGCGGCTGTATGTATGTGCTTAAGTTAATCTCTATTAAGTATTGTTAAAAAATAATTGTCGCGCCTTTTTTTTTCTGGCTGCCTTATATCAATACTTTCTAACTTAACCTATCTCATCCCTCTTTTTCGTTAACTTTCAATGGAACAATCAAAAGACGGGCCGCCTCATCTGCCCTCGCCTAAGGAGCAAAAAAATGGGAGTTCCATATATCAAAGGTCCATGCCGACCTGCAAAATGATTAGGCTAAACACAACCTCGGAGACATCAAAGTTGTGTTGAAGTCCATGCCGCTCGTGCATAGCAGACGTTTTGCAAATGATAATACGTACAGTTGAATTTCAAACAAAATTAATTGTAATAATAATTAAAAAAAAAACAAAAAAGAAAACGTGTTCGGGCCTTTGTGTTTTACTGCTGTCACTTATTTTTAAAAAGTTGTCTGCATTGAAATTTTTGTTTCTTTGGTCGCGACCAGACCGGCCCATTTGGTACCGGCCCACCGGGCATTTGCCCGTTTGCCCATATAGCCAGTCCGCCCCTGATCGTAAGCAAGAAAAGTATGATATAATTGATATTTTAGGGTCTTGACAGATCGGCACAATTTAGGCCATGTAGTGCCTATAATCTCAAAAGAGTTACTTACCCTTTATAGCTCAAGTGCTAAATATTATACGACTAAGTTATTAAAAATAAGGTCCATTCACAATTCACATAGAAATAAGGCAAACTTCAGTAGATATATATATAGTAACCGCGAAAGATTGTCTGTACACGTATCGTATGCTGCATTTTTCGAAATATTATTAATTTCAAATCCATGCCATTTTTTTTTAGTTTACTTTAAGAAATTTGAAAAGATAAACTGAAGACGCAAGTGTGTAACTAGGGGAATAGGAAATAGAGAAAAATAAAGAGAAAAACTGTCGATTGTGACCAAAAAAAAACAACAACCCAGCATTGCTATAATACCATGTACTCTTAAAAGTCTCCTCCTAGTCAATGTAAACATACTTCATCAAAATTCAAGAAAAAAATATTTTTCTCTCCTACTGTTGCTAGTACTTTGAGCAAGGGGGATAATTACACTAAGAAAAAAAAGCGACCATAACTCTTGTCTTTTCCCATTATAGATGTTCTAGTGTTCCGTTTCGACTGAGGTTCGTGAGTGTTAGGACCAGTAATGTTATTCAAATTTCATCTAGTGCAACGAGACCACAAAAACAAAATCAGAAACTATACACTCTCCTAAAGTCCATTCACATAAAAACGATTAGTATTGTTCATCAGTAAATCTACAATGACTTTTTGGAAGTGAGAAACATTGTGTTTATTCATTGATATTTCCTAGAGAAGACTCAAAGGCCCAGTACTTGAGTAAACTACAGGACAGATGACTGTTAGTTAAAACTGTATAAATCTATATCTCCCGTTTAAAGGGGGAGAGAATTATTTTTTTATATAATATAGTATGGTATAGTGAAAAATAACAATGCTTATAATAAAAAAATGGTATGTCGCGGAAAAATGGCCGCGCCAAAACGGCTACAACAAAAAGGCGCGTTAATAGTAAGGGGAATAACTCTTTTTTGTATAAACAAAATCGCAACATTAATAATGGATGATTAGTCTATTTAAAAATATATTCTGTATTTTATCATTTGAACAAAATGAATAACTTACCATGGCATTAACTTACCATGGTATCGTAGAATATAGCAAAGGGCAATGTTGCGATACAAGAAAGGGTCCAGACGACTGGAATGAGAATTTTCTCTGAACTAAGTTTGGCGCCAATAGTTTCTTTCAGTGGATGACAAATAGCAAAGTATCGCTCAAAGCCTATAGCCAACAGAGTCAGTACTGAAGAATGGTGAGCGACGTTCTCAGAAAACACTACAAGTTTACCTGCAATAAAATCATTACAAGTTTACCTGGAATAAAAATATTAAAAGATGAGGTGCAATAAAAACATGGTAAGTTTAACTGCAATAAAAAAACCTTACCAGTTTAGCTGCAATGAAAAACTTTACCTGAAATAAAAACAATAGGCCTACAGTCTTAAAGTTCCCCTGCGGGTCCTTGTGATTTATTGGGAAGATAAATTAAAGATAATCTATTTCTGTAGTTAACTAGGGTGTCATGTGACCAGCAAAACGACCAACAGCCTTTACTTTTCCATAACTGATGTCAGGTACCCATTAGAATTGGCTGGACTCAGAGGCGCCCTTAAGATCCCGAAATTAAAAATCATACTCTTCACCTGGATTCGAACCCGGGACCTCTGGTTCAGAAGCTTTATCATTCATTACAGAGAATCGGTAGTTTCAAAGGAAAGAAACTAAATCAATGCTTACAAGTAATAAAGTAGACAACAAGACAGTGATCAGGTCCTGAAAAATCATAATTCAAATTCGACTAAACAGCGATGAGTGTAACAATCTATGAGCGTTTTTTTTCTGCATCGGCATCATTATCATTTCTATTTAGACATTGTGAGCAAACACATTTTTTTGTTTCTGTCAGTAGCCATCAGCATTAAAATATCAAGAGAAGGGGAATAAGTCTTTCTTTTTGTTTAATCAGCTTTACTTCTGACGCTCTTGTCTTCTGCATGCTCCCTTAACGCTACACTGAAGGATAATCTTTGGGAATGTCTAACAGGAGCTATTTATTTGACATAGCATTTTGTTTTCATCAGTCAAGTAAGTAACAGCAAGAGAGAGAGCGATAAGAGACAAAGAACAAACGCATCAGGGATACAGAGAGAGAGAGATACAGAGAGAGATAGAGAGACTGTGAGATGGAATGATCCCTACCCATAAAACATTCAACACCCTTTACACAATGTTTCATCTAGATTAACCGCTCGTTGTTACATTTGATTCATTCTTTCATGGTAGCAGCACCGACAATGGGTCGCAGGGCCAGATTTAAACATGTGGAGGCCCCTACACTTTTTGAAAAGATTTAATAAAATACACTTATTATTATTTTTTTAATATTATATCTAAACGAAGAAAGAACTATAGTACTTCTAAATTTTATATTATTTTCCTTCTTTAAAAAATATTTAATATACCCATTTTAGTATTTTAAGTGTACTTTTTATAGGGTAAGACTCTTGGTAGACGCACTGCCGTAAATCCGGAGCTTCATGTACATAATGCGAGCATGTTGCAAGCGGATACTTCTTTATTCAACAGTTTCGCCATCCGATGCAAGATTTAAAAAGTTAGCAGTAAAATTGCAAAAAAACTAAATGTAGGATGCAAGGCAATGGGAATAGGAAAGTATCAGACCCTTCGATCTTCGGATATATTTTTTATCTCTTTTATGGAGCTCCCCTTCTTGTGGACCTCCTGGTGGTGTAGCTGACAGACATAAAAACATTGTAAATATAAGAGGATGTAAAGAAAGACAACCAAATGGTTGTCCGAAATTAGTTTTAGATGAAGTGTATTTTTGTTCCTTTTTATTTCATTATCAAAATAGAGTTTAGGTCATTGTCTTACTTTATAGATTAGTCTGATTCAATGAGGTTGATGGGGGATTCTTCTAGTAGCTGTAGCAATTGTAAAACGTGTTTGAATTATAGAGTGGACATGATGGACTAGGTGGACATGATATTTAAATGACGTGATGGCCTTTAGTCACTGATGCTGTCAAATCTAAATCTACGTTCCCAGTCCTGTGTCTAACCTTTGGGTTATATCGACTTGTATGCTTCCATCACGACGACAGACTACAGAGTTAGCCTTGATGTCACGTTGAGCCAGTAATGTTTACAGTCCTCAAGTTTCAATCTCCCCTCTCCCTATGTGTACACACAAACACATTTATCATCTTCAGAACATAAGTCATCTTATAACGTGCCAAAGATTTATGATCAACGACCTGAGAGAAGATTCATGAATAATGATTAGATCCACAGTTTCTGATGGTGAAATCATCTTATAGAGATTATTCATCTTGCAAATTGATTCCATTTACATACAATTTGAAGAAAAAAATAGAGGAAGCGTAATCAATTTTAGTTAATTAGAAATTCTAGAGGGTACTAGGACCTTTTAGAGCAACCAAGATCGGATCTAGAAAACTCGAAGAGGTGGAAGCATTTTAAGTCCTAACCTTAAGATATCTTATCTTTAAAAAATACAGATCTTACTTTAAATAAGAAGATCATTACACCCTAAGCGTGTTCCAGAGACAATTTAGTCTTGGGTGTTAATCAATGAATTAAATTCTGCCAAGTCAATGAAGTCATTGATTTTCCTAGCTGACTCAGGTAACCCGTTCGATGCATTAACGCACTAGAGACGAAGGAGCATTTGTAAACATTTGCCCTAACTTAAGGAACAAGGAATGTGCCTTTATCTTTGTGTCTTTCTGAATATTATATAAGGTTTTGTTTTTGTATTTGAAGATTATGGTTCAGAGTTTGATTATAATTACTAGATTACTAAGTGTGGACCTGCTAACACGAAACTGGATTAATGTCATGGTTATCAGAGACACACAGTGCCGGAGTTAAGTAAGTGAAGGCCCTAGCTTCAATAAAGAATCCATTTTTTTTAATAAAACTACTTATATGTAAAGCATTGCATATTTTAGAAGAATGATACAGGGTACTTGTAAATGTAATCTTATTTTCCTCATTAAAAAAATGTGTATGCATAATTTTAGTCTAAAAACGTATAAAGCTTATACCAACTCTGTCTGTCTGTCTGTCTGGCCAAAATGTTTGTACACGTTATTTCTCACACACCCAATCTCGGATCAAGTTGAAATTTTGCTCAATTATTTCTTTTGCCTGACAAGACAAGATTCAATAGAAAAAAAAATAGTTAATTAACTATGGGTAATTAATTATTTTGTTTGATAACTTAAGCAAGGGAAAGAAGTTGTACTTGACTGAAGTGGTGGTACAAGCTGAATTAGTCCCCTTTAAATATTTTCCTCTGAGGCTTACTGAACCCAAACATGAAAATAGACACAATAAATAACTCTACAATCTTCCATGCACAATGTACATAGACTCTACGCCAGCAGAGTGGTTACTACGTTGGTTTGAGAAGTCTTTAACCTACAAGTTCGAATTCAGGTCTTTCCCTTTTTTTACTTTCAAAAAATACATTTAAAAGCAAATCCTCCAGATATGCTGTTCTTTCTTCCCCCCGGCGCTTTCTATCTGGTCTAGACAAGTGATAAGATCATAGCGTAGTGAGAAAGTGATAAGATCATAGCGTAGTGAGAAAGTGAAAAGATCATAGCGTAGTGAGAAAGTGAAAAGATCATAGCGTAGTGAGAAAGTGAAAAGATCATAGCGTAGTGAGAAAGCTAAAATTGCTCCGAACAAAAACAATTGGTAGAAAAAAATATTTCTAATCTCACAGATTTATTATTGTTAGACTCTAGATCTATTACAAATTTAATTACATGACTAATCCAAACTAATTGAAACACTTAATATATTCATTTTGTTTTTAAATGTATTTTCTTTTAATTTTTTGCTTGTTTAGTTTGTGGACTGTAAGGCAGTGGTTGACGCACTGACCTTATTATAATCTAGTCTTAGCCTGGGTACTTACCATAACATTTTTAAGTGTTCTATTTCTACTATTTAAAAATCAAATCTATTATTTCTAACAAAATCCGCGGACATGCACATACATCGTAACAATTTAAATCGTTTCACGAACCTGTAACATCGTAAAAAAGAAATGTATGTTAAATGCTTGTCAGTTCATTGCAAATGCCATCGAAAAACATTATTGGAATACGCAATTATCCATATGAGACAGGGTGGAAATAGTATAAGTCAAAGAAGCTGTGACTTGCACTTTGATATGGCGTTGGTAAATATTTAAAGAACAAGACTATAATTAGCCCGTCATGAAATTGATAACGACACTATCTATTAGATCTTGTCTCACTGATAAAAAAGTGAATCTGAATTTTTTTTCTTCAATCTTTTCATTCTTATATTACCAACGAAAAGATAAGAGATGGGATTACAGTAAAAAAAAAACAAACCCTTATTTTCTATGATTATAACCATTATCTTATTTCATTTGATCAAG
>JADKLZ010030198.1:0-10958 GCA_021533235.1 Biomphalaria straminea | reverse complement strand
TGAAGCCCAAGATGCTGAAATGAGGATTTCGGGTTCCAATCCTTATCGTGTTATTAGGAATTGGTCTATTGGTCAATCCACTGGTCACTCAATGCTCTGGCAATATAACCAAGCAAGCGTCCCATGTGCAGTCTGTTTCCGTCAATCGCTAGGTTATGTGTATGTATGAATAAGCCCAAACATTTTAAATAGCTGTATATCCCAAAATAGTATATAGATCAAAGCGGTTTTATACTGTGGCAAACTTTTTTTTGTCAGTGTGTAATCTTGATGATATAAGTTATGTTCGTGTTTTGTCATTGACCTTCTAATGTATAATTAGCGCCTAGATCTTATTAACATTATTGGAGTCATTAGCTTAGTCTTACAAATAAAACAATGATTGTTTTTTTTTTTCAGGAATTAGGATGCCTCCTTACTTTAAAACTTAAAGGATATTTACATCTTACATTTGAATGTAAATTAAGAATGGTTGCTTTTCAACCTTATCTTATATTGACAATGAAAAGTGGATTAAAGCTAGATATTATAATAATAATTATAATTTAAATTGCGGTGAATGAGTACATAAATATATTCACTCTTTAAACTGTTAGAATTATGTGGAATGGAAAACATTTCTGTGAAGTACAGGACTATGATTAAAATAAGTAATGTTAAAGACTCTAGTCTAGACTGTTTTCTTAAGTATACATTCTAATGTCCCTATTCATGTTCTTAATGAAGCCTAAAATAATGATGATAGTATCGTTACAAATATTTCAGGTCAGATTGACTTCTTTTTTGAGCCGCAGCCATCTGAGAGTATTAGATCTAGTTCTGGGGCTATAATTTAATTTAAAGTAGTCTTGTCTGTACCCTTTAGCCTATACTGTGTATAGTATAACAGAAATATATTCTTATTTTTCAACCCGTAATGCTTTAAGTTATACTGTTTTTGTTTTTTTTAAATTGGGACAAATTCAGAATACATTGTCTTTGTTGTTATCGAAAGAAATATCTGACAATAATTACAAAGCTCCGATTGCATAAAAATAATGAAGATTTTCATGCGCATTTAATTATCCTTCTGTTCATTTCTAGTCAACTTTCTCATTCTATCAGTCTATCCCTCCCCTTCTTTTTTCTGATCAATTGCCTCTTCAAAGTCCTCTTCGACTTAGGACTTATTTACATTGATCACCTGCCAATCAGGTTTCTAGTCGTATCAATTAATAAAAAAAGACACGTCCAATCGATTACTTTCCTGGGGGGTGGGGGAATACCCGTCAGGTCAAACGAGCGATTACGTCATTAAACTCTAAATATAGCACACGCTGATTTCGGTTAGTTTTCAAGTGCGATACTAATGAGGTCCAATCAAGCCTCGATACCAAAGCGAGGTAAATTCGTTCACAAAAAAATTAGGTTTAGTTGAACATATATAAACTTGTCGTGTTCACTAAGCTATCAGTTCGCAATAGTGTGTACATGTGCCATAAAAGCGGGTTGCTTGAATCAGCCAGGACAACCAATGACTTAGCATAGTTTAAGACTGTAAACAACATGCTCGACTAGATTAGCATATGGGTACGTGTAGGAAGTTAATTATCTTATGTTTTGAAGGAACGTCAGACATTTATAAGATAAGATCTAGATGTATTTCGCGTCGCTTCATACTTCAATATAGTAGTTTTCTCGGCCAGTCTCTCTCCCTCTCTCTCATGAATGTGGACATGCTGTGCTTCCACGAATTGGATTTAAAATGACAGTGAAAATTCAATAATCAAAACTGCTCAGATTGTGTATGAATAAAAACATTAACTGATTTGTCGTCAAGAGCATAAATTAGCTTGAAATGTCAATAGCTATAGTACGAGCACTCCCGCAGTCGATCATTGGATAATTTTATTGGCTAAAAGTGACTCACCTGCTTTTGAGGTAATTCCTCTGGAGATTGAGCTATTCCACTGTCTTCTTGGGACATGCTGGACTGTCCATCCTTGTAATAGTCCTTGACATTCTCAGATGTGGTTATATCCGTATAGTGTGTACTGGTGAGGTCCTGGTGTTGATAAGAGGTCAAAGGTTCGTTATTTTGTTCTCCAGATTTTGAAGGGAGCGAAGACGGTAATTCTTTGTTTCCCATGGTTTTGAGAGTTTGGTAAGAGCTGTCTAGAGAGGCAGACGACCCATGGCTGGAAGCTAGAGAATCGTCGCTTTCGGAGTGCTCGTGATCTGAGATGTTACTCTCGGACCCACTCACCACTTCAAGGTCCTCCAACAGGCTAGAAAACGCCTGCTCTATTTTGATGGCCTCTTGCTTGTTGTAGATCTCCGAGTGTCGCCTTTTAGACTGGTCATCCAAATGGGACGACGCTACCTGCATCTGGACATAGTTTGGAGCCGGCGCAGAGAAACGCTTCATTCTAGCCACAAGAGATTCTTCGTCTACGGGCTTCTGTAGCTGGAAATCTCGTAGCAAACTGTTAAGATGGCTGCCTTCTGGTTCCTGAGGTGCTAAGCGAAGACCGTAGCCGGGATGTCTTGCAGCTTGACTATCCTCTGTGATGTCTGGTGTGGACTCCATCACTGGAGGAGACCCGGTCATAATGACGCCAACTTTGCGATGCCTTGTTGCGGGCTGTGGGATCTCCTTCTGAGGCTCAAGGTGCTGCATCTCCAGGCGGTTATCCTTGTGGAGCTCCGCGTTCTCATCAATGCGAGCAAGGAAACGGTCGTCGCGGTACATGTCCGGGCGAGACATGCGAGACTCTGTGAGACTTCGACCTACTGGCCGAGATCTGGTCAGCGTTGGTTTGGAAGGAAGTTCCACAGTCTCTGAAGCAATGGTAACGCCCACAGTTTGAAGTATGGGTTCCATCTTCTGTCTTGTACACAGAACCGAGTCTGACTTCACAGAATCAAAATGGTCATTCTGATTATTTGAAACCAAGTTTAACACTGACATCCCCGTTTCACCAGAGCTGTCAACATCTGATTGTTTTAGATCCTCCGTTGGTTTCTCTTTAGCAATGACTACAACACTTTGAATGATGGACATGTCGGTCTGGTCAATGTTTTGGTTTCTTCTGTCCAGTGAAGACTTACCAGTTGTGTAAAGGCTTCTAGTTCTCTTGACTGGTGTCTCCGATACGGCGCCAGGCTTGAGTGTAGAAATTGAGGTCGTTTTATGTGTCGTCTGCTGTTCTTCATTTGTCACGTGACTAGGTTGACCAGTCTTCTTTTCGTCCTCTCTAACTCCTTGAGAAACGGGTTCACCCGAACTGTCAGATACATTCATAAGTCCATCTGAAGGTATTTGCTTAGGAAGTGGCTCCTTTTTCTCGGTTACCGATCCAACAGTCTTCGAGATTATACTTCTGGGCGATTTCTCAGACTCAGTAACCAAGTCCTCGCCTTGTTTGGGCTGCCCTTTGGAGGGGTGAGAGCTGAGAGGGGAATCAGAAGTTTTTATGGGTTTTTCATTTTGAAGAGTTTTGATTTCATGGGAAGACTTTGGTTCTTGAATAGGACGTTCAATGTCAGCTTTATCTTCTTCTGTAGGAGACAGACAATCTGAGGTCAAGGACGGCCTTTGTCCATACGTTAATCCAGATAGTTTCAAAATGTGATGTCGGGCCTCTCTGTATCGCTCACCACCGGTTGACCCTCGTCGTAAATTTTGATCCTGGACCGTGTCCTGTGTCTTTCTCGACTCTGGGAAGCTAAATACATCATCTGAGCTTGGAGTTTCCAGAGGTGTTGCAAGAGATTTGGTCAAGGTGGACCTAAGGTGTTCTGACCTTAGGTGGTCTGGCGTTTTTAACTCACTATTAGAGCTATTTCTTCTGGATTCAAGTTTAGCTTTGACCTGCTCCAAAACGCTGGAGCTTTCTTCTCCGGAGTTAGTCTTTTGTGACACTTTGGAAGCACCGGAAGCTTTGCTACCATCTAAGTTATCATTATATTTTTTGCGCTCATGTGATTTAGAGTCATCATCCTTGGCTGCCAATGATTGTCGGGCAGCGGACTTGGGTCTGGCGCTGCTGTCGTTGTTTTGCCTGGGAGACGACTGAGATGCTTTGATGCTGGACGAAGGCGAGTTGGTGGTGAGGCTGATGGATGAGACTGATGGGCTAGGTGCCGGCTCGTGGGATGAGCCGTTGTCAAGTTTAAGACCGTTGCTGGACCTGCTCCCAGAAGACCTAAGACTTTGTGTACGTGTCGGTGAAGATGTGGAGGGTAGAAAGGTCAAGGCTGAATGTTTCACGTCTGCTCCAGGTTCACGAGCGTGACCTACTCCCGCGCTGCCTTTCTCGAGTCCAGATTTCCCTTTCTTGAGCTGCTCTGTTGAAAGATAAAGGCAAACAATGAAATGAGAAATTACTCAAAATGAACTAGTCTAACTAATGAAGCATTAAAGTTTTGTATTTATTTCAACTTACTGGTCCTGAATTGCTTCAATCTATATCAAGAAATATATGACATACGGGAGGTTGTATAAATTACCATATATGACTATTTACATATTTTGATATAATTAAAAAGATTTTCCATGCTAGACATTGTCTCTAGAAGCATTGACAGATTAAAAAAAAACAGCCTATTGGATTCAAATAAGTTAAACGCAAAACTGGAAATCTTTATAAAAATTAAAGATCTGATTGCTAAAAATTTAACATGACCTGGTGTATTTAACTCTGCTAAATATTGCATACATCCAGGTTTTAATTTCACAGAGAATGACACGCGAACTAATGACACTTATCTGACATTTGTCATTTAAAACTTAAGTGTTGCAATAAAATTGAGTTTTGTCCCAGTGGCGTAGACCTGGCCCAGTTTGATCGGGGGGTGGGAAGTTCGCTGAATGTCCAGCAGATAGAAATTAACTGAATGAATTAAGACAAATATTGGGGTGTTAAAGAATAGAGAGATAGATGGACAGACGGATACATTAATGAACGGGTGGGTGAACTTATTAAGAGAGATAGAAAGAGAGCGAGAAAATACACACACACACAAGAGAAAGAAAAGAACAATGAAATGGAAAGAGAAAGAATGACAGAGTGACAGAGAGAAGTTTAGAGAGACAAAGTGAATGAGAGAATGAAAGGGGGAATTTTCTTTTTAAATGAAGACAATGAAAAAAGCAGACAGACAGACAGACAGACAGACTGAGTTGAAATAAGCTTTGTGTGAAATAAGAGAATGAAAAAGAAGACATAAAGACATACTAAAAAACAAACTGCTCTGTTATTTAAACTAGAAAAACTCCTTCACGTGGAAAACTATTTCAGCTATTTCACTATTTTTACTTTTACTATTTCACTAATGACATTTTCTTTGCTTACTTTGATATTGCGAAAGTTGACACGAATCCATTCAATAACTACAATTACCAATCTACTAAATCTACATACTTAGCCAGTGCTCATACAAAGTAGGTGCAAAAAAATAAACCTATGAACTTTAGTGAAACATCTTGAAAGGAATTTTCTAAATTTTACACTAGAATGCTTGTTCTCAGAAAAGTACACCCCCCGCATCCTTTATAACGCAGTTCTAAACAAAAACTATATTTGAGACCAAAAACCTACCCAGAAAAATCAAGTTCTGAAGCCGCTGATCAGATAACATGATGATTTCTAGGACACACAATCACTTGACAGGCCTGAACAAGATGACCACTTGTTTATCTGGACATAGCCACCTCACGGAGATAATAAAATGCAAACAACTTATGCGTCATGTTGTATCACACAGTGCCTTGTTGTATCACACAGTGCCTTAATACTGTGATGCATTAGCTAAACTTTTCACAGAATAACATCCATCTTTGTAGTTGAACGCTTTTATTTTAATTTTAATACAAATATTTGACATTATCTACAGAAATTTGCACACCAATTTGGATAAAACCTTGACCTTCGAGCAGACGATTTCAGAAAGTAGGTCACTCACGAAAACAATGTCTAAATCAAATATCCTTATTTTTTCATTTAAGTATCGAAGAAATATTAATTTTGAAATCTTTCAAAGAATCCGTTCATGTATACAGCGATCACAGTCTCCAGTTTATTCACTTTGTTCATTAGATCACCAGAAAACAGACATTAATTATCAAACAATCACTTCAAACACCACGGCCAAGTAACACATGAGCAACTAGGCTAGACTAACAAAGGGAAACTACTCTCCTGTGTGGGGTAAAAAAAAAAAAAAGCTAAACAAGGGGAGTTAAATCAATGAAGCAGAACTAATACAAAATCCGTTATTGTTAACATGCGCCAAAGCTAGGATATAGTTTATTGTCGGATACCAATTAAGTTCCTTGTAACAAAACTGAAACTAGATGACGTTGTTGAGTACCAACCTCAGTGAGCGATCAGAATTGAGAGAACGTATTTGAGATTGTATTGCAATGTCTTGCAGGGGCGTTACCATAGCAACACAATAAACATAGATTGTTAAAAAAAACAACAAATATCCATCACCAAACCTGTTCTCTTGTCATTCACGGAAGTTTACTATATGATTCCCCAAGTCCTGCTGAGAATGGTTAATTTATTGTGTCGGGAGTTAGAAGGGCAGAATCGAGTGTCTCGGCGCGATCGCTGCTTCGATACGATGGAGGAACATCAAGGCTTTTGTTATCGATTAGTGATTACGTCCGTGGGGGTAATCGATTACAACAGCTGCCCAAGCATTCGCTGTCTTCGCTGTTATCAATAATTTGGTATCAATCTATGCCGTTCTTTAACTTACTATGGTCAAGTAGGATGACCTTTCAGTGTGCTTCCATTTCGATCCACTGTGACCAATCGTAATGGTCATGGACTATGTAGGTAAACGCAAACCAGTGGTAATGGTCACGCAGAGCGTTGCTGCTCAGTAAACAGTGGGCCTACCGAGACTGGACACATTCCTCCCAGAGATAAGCCTATCAATAAATCGATTCGTCTCCGAAACCGAAAGATGTTGATATACCCGTCATCATAATCGAATGTAATCAACTGAACTATGTTAAGTCTATTGACAGTTACAGGAGCACCATCGTGTATCAACAGCAGATCCACGTATGAACAGCAGATCCACGTATCAACAGCAACAGCAAATATGAACAGTACAGTTATGTACACAAAGTATCATCAGTACTGTCATCTATCATCAGTACATTTGTATCAACAGAACTATCGTGTTTTAGACGCATCACTGTGTACCCACAGCACCTTTAATTATCAAGAGCATTCAACATCATCTATCAACAAACAACAAAATCCTATATCAACACTTAACGCCACTCAACTCTCAAGATTTACATTTGTGAGTTCTACAACAACAAACTCCACACTCCCAACTGAAAAAAATTGTTCTAGACAACGAAAACATAAAGAGAGTTATCTCCCTTCCCCTTCAGTATTCTATAGAGTGAGGTCCCCTTTTCTATTTCATTCATTAATAACTTCGTCTATGATCCTCTTAATCAATTTCCCTCAGAGATCGTGCCCAAGGTCATTTACACTCTGGTGTCAACGCTATCCCTTACCTAGTCTTAGTTACTCTTGGTACACTACAGACCAGTAACACACCTAGGTTACAGCACGGCACGATGGTATATGATACTATAGTGACTTTTCATATAAATCTTTGGGTGACAAAAAAAGCGTTGTAGGGACTGTCAAAATTAAAACTAGGTTACAAAGATAGTTTGTGTAGAAACACAAACTCAAAGTCGCCCTTCCCCCTTAAGTGGTCCGCTCAGCCAGGTAAAATGGCAGGTTTCATTATTTTCATTAAGAATATAAGAAACTATGAATATCAACAACTAAATTCTATCTCCGTCATTACACAAAGAAGAGACGTGCTCGAGTCGAAAGTGTTGCAGATATTGTTGTATTGATAGTTCGACTATCGACTTATACCACAGGATAGAGATTTATTATTGTGATTATTATTACATTGTTAATATAGCATATGTATATAATGAATTGATAGTTATGAAGATATAGTTTAATGTGAACCTGGCCTAACAAATGTTATTGTAGGATTGTCTAATTGATTTCTTTTGTAAATGACGAATCTCTCATTCAAAGCCTCAGCAAGTAAACTTTTCCCTTTATTTAAAAAAAAAGGAAACAATTTTTTTAAATATACAAACTAATATTGTGACACAAAATACTTAATTTAGTATACACTTTTTTTAAAAACATCTAAAACCGTTCCATAAATATGTTACAAAGTTTGTAAATAGTCACCTCTGTTATTGAATACATTGAAGTGCAATATACACATTTATAGTCTTTAATAATAATAGTGAATTTATTCGAGGAAAAACACTGCTTGCATAGGTGTTTTATATAATTAAATCTTTTGCTTTCGGAAAACTTTAAAAATTCTAAAATATCATTATGTTGGATTTTTATATCATTTCTAGTATATGCTATCTAAACGGGACGGTCAGACGGACAGAAAACACAAAACTAATACTGCTATTTCTCTTTTGGGGGCCTCCAAAAACAAAATATCATTGTCATGTTGTGGTTTATGCAAAAGAAAAAAATCAAGGAAAAATATGCTAAGCTATAAAAAAAGATCACTGAAGTAGTTCGTTCTAATAGTATAGTAGGAGTTACATTTCATGCTTCCCTATTTAGAAATAGACAGACAGATAGATAGATAGATAGATAGATAGATAGATAGATAGATAGATAGATAGATAGATAGTTCATACCTGTATTTTGTCTAATATGGTAACCCAGCTTCATTGTTCTATCAATAAACAAAAACAGTTTGAGATCCCAGAGGTTATGGAGTGACAAGACATTGAAACATGGCTTTAGTTTCCAAGGGAATCAAATCATATTTACAAGCCTCTCCTTTCCAGACTTGCTTTTGTAAACTCCATTTTATTACTAGATATAGTACTGTGACATATTTCCTTCCCATGAAGGCGTATACTTGATATTTTAAAAACAATACGCTCTATGGGCTGGTATTGGTACATAATGGATGAACATGGCTCCATAACGTAGACATGTAAAGCTTTTTCATTAGCCTTAACTGCCAACTCTGAATGACACCATTACGTGTTGAACAGCTAAGGTGCAGCCACACTATCAGATTTCCTACTAGCTGGTGTCATGCCGACCATTCCTTCCAAACACAAGTAGAAGTGTTGAGCTGACAGACATCCGAGACCAACGGAGTCATCCACATAGACCGTTCTTCCTTACACGGCTATCATTTACGTAGGTACATCAAGTACTTTAGTAATGGATACAAGTCGTCACTTTTGGATGACACTTATAGATCTATCATTTATGTAGATCCATCAAGTACTTTAGAAATGGATATAAGTCGTCTCTTGTGGATGACTCTTATAGCTTTATCATATATGTTACAATATGTAGATCCATCAAGTCTTCAGTAATGGATAAAAGTCGTCACTTGTGGATGATTCTCACAAGGCATACAAGAACATGTACTCCGGTCATGGCTCGAATTTCTGGCTAATCACAACTGAAAATTCAGTTCCTATAACACAAAGTCACAGCGACTTCCAAGTTTTTAAATATTCCAACATGAAAACACCATTCATAGATCCTGTAACAAGGTGATACCACAGGCCAATGATTACTGTGACACAACGGGTCCAGGGCTAAGGGGCACAGCCAGTCGTGACATTTAGGGGCCCTAAGACTTTAAGAAATGGAAGGTAACAAGGATCCCCCAGCGTTCATGTAACTATAAGTCCTTCTTTGACAGACTGGTCTCACTCCAGTACCATAAATACAATCACACACGTACCTATATGCAATCACACACAACTATATACAAATACACGCATACACGTATATCCATATCGGAACAAGATCGGTAGGGGAAGGGGGCGGAGAGCTAGTAGTGTAAGCTTATGTCGGGTTCAACGTAAGTAATAATAGTTCCGTTATTGAACTGCTTTCAATGGCAACTGAATGGACCCAAGGGTAAGAACTCTCTGGGGTAAAGAAAAGATAACCCCCACTGCTGACAAGAGAACGTCAATCGTTAATCTCATTAAAGGAGGGGAAAAAATCGTGAAAGAAAAAAAAAATAGATATAAAAAATAAAGACTGAAAGAAAAGAATAAAACGCAAGAATAAAAATAACGGAAAGAGAAGACCTATTAAGAAAGGAACGAAAGAAATACTATTTAAAAAATATACGATCAAAGGAGAACGGAGTGGAGTGGTAAGAATCTAATGTACATCTTATTGGTCGGATAAAAAGGGCGGGAAAGTTGCCGTCTGCCGTGATGCTGGAAAACAAAGTCTCACGTTCACAGTCTCAGTCTCAGATCAATCTTATTAAAGTAAAGTTCCCCCTTTCAGATCTTGCCACCATAGGGCAGATGATGTAAAGATCATCCGTTTCTTTGGCCAGCAGTAACGAGCAGGGTGTCATGTGGCCAGCACAACGACCAACCGCTTTTACTTTTCCCCAACAAATGTCAGGTACCCATTAGAGTTGTGTTGTATCAGGGGTGCCCTAAAAATACTGAAATTCAAAATCTCAGTCCTCACCACGTTTTGAACCTAGGACCTCAGGTTCGGAAGCCAAGCGCTTAACCAGTCAGCCACCTCGTCCCCCAAGACCATTCGTTCACAAGATACAAATGTACTCCGAGTCTATTTGACAACCACATTCATAATTTCAGACAGTAGTAAAAACATCTCATCAAGGAAGAAGAACAGTTATTATTTATTATATATAATTATTGGATGTAAGTTCGTTTTTAACAAAATAAATGGTATTGAAATTTGTTATCGTTTGAATAGTTTTACCAATTTGCATAAATATTTTTTTTCTTGTTTACATCGCCACCAGACATTCTACAAACTGGATCCTGGTTCACCACGGGATATGCACATTTTTTTATGTAAACACAGAGCTACAATCCATTTAAACATAGAGCTACAATCCATTTAAACATA
>JADKLZ010030196.1:0-15496 GCA_021533235.1 Biomphalaria straminea | reverse complement strand
TGCTGCCAGTGATTGGAAACTGATTGCTGCCAGTGATTGGAAACTGAGATCTAAGTTGGTTTCTTGTGGGGCGCCTCTGTCGTGTCAGCGTCCTTGAAAATCGCCCCCCCGCCCCTACCTAAGAAATCCCCTTTCCATGCGGTCCTTTCCGTGATGTAAGCCCTATCCAGCGCAACTTTTGATTTTTAATAGACACTATTAGTAATCAACAAATGTCATGATAAAATGCGGACATAAACATATTAGAATTACCAGGAAAGAACACAGAATCCTACACATATGAAGAAGAAAAATAAAAATTTCTTTATTACGCTGTCATACACTTGATGGTTCGAAAGACATTGCTATGAAAATTAAATGTGGCAAAAAAGACGAAAGTTTTGTATCTGTTCAGATGCCTTGTACTCACGTGCAAAGAATACATCCGAATCCAGGTATCTAGCTCATGTCTGATGGCAAACATGGACGAATACGTTTCACGCAATACTCAATTACGTAATTAAATATTTATTTGCGAACGATACTCGCCAAGCTGTTTATCGAGCTTAGGATTCGATTTTATTGGAACGTAAAGGCTCACCACACACACACACACACGTGCACCTACGCACGCACGCACACACACATACACACACGCACACACCGTTCTCACAGATACATCCCCACACACTTACAAATGACGAAATCAGCAGAAAAAATAATTGAACAGTGGAATAAAAAAGGGAGACTATCGGATCGAAACGTCGACACCAGTTCTGTTTCTTTGAATACAATTCGTTTTGTCTCGCGTATCTGAGACACGGGTGTGTACAGAACGGACGACTGCAACACACCACTGTGGGTGTGTGCGTGTGTGTGTGTGGGGGGGAGAGTGAGTGAAGGTGCACATGTTGTGTGTAACATTCCAAACAGCTGATCCTTTTAAAAACATGCTTCTACATCAGTACAGTAAAACAACACAGCTTATAGGACACACCTTCCTCTACTGTAGGAGTTGAAGAGAAGGGGGAGGTGGAGTTTGGTGACGTCACCTGAATTCATTTTTTTTTTAAAATTTAATTGGGCTATGCAGATGAGAGAGTTTTAATAATTAATTTTAATAATTACTTTGCATAGACAATTCAAGTGACGGGAAGCCTGAATAGTTAATTATAGTGTTGTATTATGGCCATTAGTTTGAAAAAAATAATCTGCGCTTGCAAAGATTGTCCAAAGTAGGTCCAGAACTTGCTGTCTTTTTCGGTTGCATCAATTCTGTCATTGTCGAGAGATTTGAGTCATAGACTCTTGAAACCCCAGTCCAACGAAAGCTCCTATCAGCCATTGCTTTGTCAGGTTGAGATTCAAGCAGATATAAACAGACAACATCTCTATTTCCAGGGCCACGTATCCCAAGACCTCTCCGGGGAATCCCCTTCACAGAGGCTGTGTGGGTGTGTGCCGAAGAACGGCCCCTTGAGGAACGGCGTGTGGATTGTGACAGTGCTGTTGTGACTCTCTTTCAATCTCTGACCATTGTAATGAAGTTTATAGGCACCCCCAACTGGAGACAGGTTTTGCTACCCCATCTCCTCTAACCAACGTTTCCACCGTGGCGCCACGTTGAGGCGAAGCCCTGTTTGGGCGTAAGCCTACCAAATGCTGTTTGAATAACCTCTGTCCGTGTTGTCTTATTTGAAAGTATTAATCTCTGTTCCAGTGTCTTATGTGCCTATACCCTTCTGTCAAATTTGGGTGTACCAAACTCTTCGAAGCTATTTCCTTCAGTTTTTTTTTTTTTTTTTTTTGGGGGGGGGGGGGTAGAAGTATTCTAAGTCGCAGGTTTATTACGGACACGTCTTCCTCTAATGTCTGCTTATTTCACTGTACATTCAGTCAACAGCAGGAATAAAGCTTGATCATTGTACTGGCCACGCGATATACTCGTATACATGCGTTAGATACCTTTAAAAACTACCTAGTCTTTTCAGACCAAAAATGATGACCTGTTTTTTTAACTAAAAAGTGACCACACATATCTCGTCAGTTAAGCGAAGCTTCTTTAAGTCTCTCAAGTGCCTCAAGTCCTAATGAAACAGTTAGGATCGAAGTAGCACAAGTCTCAGTGAAACGTGAAGCCTCCGAATAGAGGTTTGAGGATTTGTGAACAAAATAGGTGAACCACCTAGAAGCACCTGAAGACAACAGAATGTGAGACACTACTTGTCACCAACATACAGGTGGCGGGTAGCAGGTGGCGCATTCAAAAACAATCAAATAAACATTTTCCCTTACAGTATGGCGTCTACGCAGAAGTTTATGTTCGAGCAACCAGTACATTTGTACAAAAAAAAAAAAAAATCAAATCTGCTATTTAAAAAAAGGAATTAAAAAAAATGTTTCTTTTTGTTTGGATTATTTTTTTGTTTAGAAATATCCTCTGCTTATCAAGCTTGTGTTAAGTCCATGCGTCCTCGTGTCATCTGACCTATTTGATATAGATTGATTTTATTTATACGGCTAGATGCATTTTATTTCAACTTAGACCACATAATTGTCATAGAGATTTAGATTGTACTCGCTCTGTCGCTTGTTCAAGTCTGTAGTCTTAAGGCTAACACATGAGGCCATATTAATATTCCGCCCACAAACTTTGTGTGTGTGTGTTCACTATGACATTTGTGTGCGTTGCCTATGACATATGTGAGGGTTCACAATGACATGTACGTGTTCAAAATGACACGTGTGTTTTCACAATGACATGGTGTGGGTGTTCACAATGGCATGTATGTGTTTACAATGAGATGCATGTATTCACAATGACATTTGTGTGCGTTCACAATGACATCTGTATGTGATCACTATGACATGAACAGAGACTGCTCACTGATGACTATGTGCCAACTTGTCCTCTAGAATGTACTCACCACTTTCAGGCAGCTGTCGAAGATGTCGGATCACGTTTCGTATGTTGTTACGTTCGTTAGAATCCTCCGTATGAGTCAACTGTAATACAAACACAACCCCAGGTCAAGTTTTGTTGTAACTAAGGAATTAGTTGTTTGTAACTAGGGTAAACATTGAGTGACTACGTTTACATTATTACATGGTCGTTTTATTTTATAATAATAATAATAATTTCCTACGCAAATGCGACTCCGAAGCAACCCCTCTGAACCTAAACAATGCTGGTGTTGATGTTGGTTTGGAAGACGTGGGGCATGAGATTCGCCTACGGGAAGGAAAAAAAACACTCCATTGAATATTTCCGGCTTTATTAGATGGGGTCAACATTGACAATTGACAAGGCTTTAACATGGCTCAAAGCAGGTCGTCTCTACCCTGGAACTGAAGGCTTTGTTACAGCAATACAGGACAGATTAATTAGGACAAAAAAATGACGAGAAGCATATCCTAAAACTTAATGTTGTTGACAAATGTAGAGAATGTGGAATTTTGGCAGGATGTTCAACCTTATCAGAATATGCCTACCTAGGTGGCCATAACTAAAGTTGCAAAATTAATACATCAGCACTTCGCTTTGAAGCGTAATGTGGTTAATATGGATAGACCTCCATATTACAGATACTCGCCACAAAAGGTTCTCGATTCTACTGATTATCTGCTGTACTGGAATATACCTATTTCGACCGACAAAAAGGTAGATTTTAATCGCCCTGATCTGCTGTTCATTTATATAAAAAAAAAACGCGGCATCATTGACATTGACGAACTACAGTCTCATAATTTAAGAAAACTGAAATGGAAAAACAAAGAGAATATGGGATGGTAGGCATGGTAGGCATTTTTGGAAGTTGTTCAAAATAACAATATATTACATTGTCATGTCATAGGTGGGGGTAATCACAACTGATTTCACAGATACCTTCAAGGCCCTTAACATTTATAGGAAGATTTTAGTTGCCTGTCATAGGGCGGTACTGCTGCAGGCCTGCCACATCACCAGAAAATTCCTCAGTGTAAAGTGTTAAAGGGACTGCACTTAAATTTGTCTCCCTTTAAAGAAACTCGACAATGGCTGCGCCAGAGAGTCAATACTGGTTCTTTTCTTACATAATAAGGATGATAATAACAATAATAATAATGGTAAAGTCTTCGATCCCGAAGATTAAGAATGAGTGCAATGTTTCAACATCACTAAGCCAAACTTCCGTCCAGCAAATTTTTCAGCATCTGGTTAATCTATTTTATAACAGAGACAGCGTGTATCAGCGTTATTAGGCACGGCAAAGGCTTAACCAACAAGACGGTTAAAATACCATAAACAAAGAGTGCCAACATACCCTAAAAGTGTCCATCTAACCTAATAATACCGATACAAACTCATAATACCGACCGACATTCCCGTGGCTGCGCAGCCCCAGCTACGACCTATGTATTTTGTCACAGCTATATATATTGTTATGACTCTGTAATGCGCACCGCCATCCAGGCTAGTGCACAGGTGCGCACTTCTAGTGAACGGACTAGAACAGGAAGTTGACATGTGAGAATAACGATTTCCGCCCACGTTGAGAGCCAAGGTGGAGAGACAGTGCTACATGAAGATGTTGTTTTATGTAACTGTGATGTCATGTAAATAAACATCGTTGTCCTCGTTGAGTTGCCTTCCTTTAAGTTATTACAATATATATAGCTCCTCCTTCGTGTTCGAAGATGAGCACATTTCTCATTCCCTATGGACTCGAAGATGGCTGTAGAGTCCAATCCTCGCTTTGAAAAGCTGGCCGCATATGTGGCATGGGTGAGTTTTGTCAGTTGCAGATGGGCCTGCTTTTTCTCTCTGCTTTCTGTTGGTTCGGCGCTCTATCGCACTGGCCACTCTACTTGCTTCAAATCTTGAGACTCCGAGACTCACAGCTTCTCGCCATGCGGAGCGATCTAGAGCTAGTGCTTCCCAGCCTTGAATGTCGATACCGCATTCCTTGAGGGAGCTCTTGAGGGTGTATTTGTAGCGCTTGTATTGGCCGACTTGGGAGTGCTTTCCTGTACGTAACTCTCCATACAGAGGTCGTTTGGGAAGGCGATTTTCTGGCATGCGGACTACATGTCCCGCCCATCGTAGTTGGGACCTTTTTACTGTCACAACTAGCGCAGGTATAACCATTGTCCGCCGGTGGTCGATTTTGATTTTCTTTTCGCCGTCTACGTCTGTCCTCGGCAGCGGACTTTCTTTAGGTCTCAAATGTGTATACCGCTGCCTTTGTAAGTGAACTCCAATATAAAAAAAAAAAACCCAAAAAAAAAACAACATAGAAACACAGCGATCGAAAACGAAGGATTTCCGGACATAAATGTGTGAACGACCATAATGTTTTAACCTTTCGTTATGCCGTCTTAAAAAAGAGACGGACTGCACCCAGCAATTAAACTAAGCAAACAGGTGGACCAGTTCATTCTCTTAACACAACATGTTTGTCCTCTAATAAGTGGGTGTGACTGCTTTTGGTCTCCATTGTTTTCTTTATGAACGTCATTTTAATCTGACAGCTGTTGGGACTGCATGCTGGGACACTTCTGATATGCTGTTATGCATGTTCCAGGTAAACATATTTGCTTCCGGTTAAAGGAAGATAAATCAGCAAAGGAAGATATATTTTGAAGTCATATTAACATCCAAAGACTGTTGACCATTCCAACACACTATGTTACGTGACCTCGCCAACTGCTGGGCTACTTACCAATGTTTGGAGTTCTGTTAGATTCGTGATGCCCTTGTAGCTGACTGCACTTTGGGCTGGACTTATCTTAGGCCCACTGCGTCCACCTATTACAGGAGAATACTCCGAGGCTCTGCGCCCCAGCTGACCACTGACGAATTTACTTGTACCTGTATCAAGATACAAAAATTGTAATTAATGGAGCCAGTTTGTATAATTAGGATAAGTATGTTACATAAATTTTTCAAAAATCTAAATGATGAAATACGAATTTTAAATAGATTGCTTCACGACATAAAATTACGACATTAAGTTACGACATTAAATTACGACATTGAACCCATGTTAGATCATTAGCGAGATTAAAGTGTAACGACGAAATATGAATTTTACGTGGGATTGTGCATGGGAGAAAAAGGTTGGAGAAACTGTGGCCTATGTTATCTATCTACACCGTTTCTCAAACTGTAGTGTGTGTGTCCCTCTTGGTGAGTGTGTGTCTGTGGGGGAGGGGGCCTGCTGTTAAAAACTGCAAAGGCAGGTTGTTGTTGTTTTTTTCTTCAAGGGGCAACAAATCTATTGTATTAGAATTGTAGAAATAAATCCATTTTTAAATATTGATCAAATAAAAGAAAATAATTAAAACAGAGGGAGCGATATTGAAGAAATAGTAGCATTTAATAGAGTCAGTATTATAGCTTTAAAATATTTCATAGAGTTTTCGCGAGAGGCGTCAGCAACAAGATTGAGGGCTGTTCATTGAAAGAAAACATTTTATCACTTCGTTGCCAACGCAATTCTTCTCGACTTTCTTGTGCCAGAACGGTTGCAACATTCTCGTTGTTTACCAGAAGTTGTCGTCTGGACAGGAAGAGACCTGCTGCTAGTAGTATTACTGAACATGAGACTAATCTTAACTCTTAAAATGCGTGTGGTAGTTTAGCCTCTAAACATCAGAATTGTAATTCCATTTCGTTTGTACTCAGTGTAAAATATCTCAAGCACTTTAAGGGTTAAAACGATTCAGACCATTACAACCGCATATAGGCCTCTAATTTTCTAATAGTTTAGTATCGGCCCATCCTAATGCCTTCTATTTACTAGATCCCTTTATTTAAAAAATAAATAATGCGCCGCAAACGCCAGCAGAATGCATTTCTGAAGCGCAGGATCCCGGATACAGTGTGCATGAGTAAAAGTTTCGGAAACACTGCCTTATTAAAACGTTTGCATGTCAGTGGTTAGTTGCCGATGCTACTTATTATTACATTAGATTACAAAAAAACACACACAAAAAAAGAACAAGACATTTGAAAATAAAAACACATACTAAAAACCCAGGCCAACTTGATAGCTTGAATCGACGACCAAAAACGCGCTGTAAACTTCCCAAAGATCACGTGAGCAGTCAAATATCACGTGAGCAGTCAAAAATCACGTGCTCAGTTAGCTATGTGATGTTAGACATCAAAGTATAGAAAAGTTTTTTTTTAACTTCTGTGTAACCAAGTCCCTGATGTTTATTTTTGGCACGAAAGGGGACATTATCTCGAAGTATTCAGCAATTACTTCCCTTGACTCCCACTCTGGCCACCAATTCAAAACCCTTCTCATAACTGTGAATAAGGAAAATTACAAACATTATCCACGGAGGATAAGCACTTACGCACTAATGTTGGTTAATTGTTGGTGTTTTGGGGAGCAAAATATATACGGAGAGCTGTATAGGGAAGGGGCGCTGCTGCAACCCACATCCCCACTGACCATAATTGACAACACCAACCTACATACAATCACAGCGCGAGAAAGGAGCAGGGAATATTGAATGTCGAAATACTTAATATCAGTAAACAAGCATACCGAATAGTTTCTATTTATAGAAACACAATGTACTTATTAAAGTGTTTATGGATGTTGTAGGCGGTCATTGACTTATAGCACCTAACTGCTGGTAGACAATTAAACCGCTGTAGGCGTATTATGTTTTAACTGTGAATTAGTCGTAAAACATATAATTTCTTTGTGAACAATATCATATACAACTTGTATTACAATATAGACAGAGGCGTAGCTAGAACTTAGCCATCCTTTGGGGGCCCGGGAGGGGGCTTGAGCTTTTAGGGGGGCCTCTGCATTTTGCCTCTGCATTTTGCATAATATTTAATATTTAAAGTAAAAACACTAATTTGGGGGCCCACCTCAAGTAGGGGCACGGGGGGGATTTTGAAATTCTCCCCCCTACTCCCACCCTAGCTACGCCACTGCAAAATAAGCTTGAGAATAAATGTAGTAAGTAATAATATAAATTGTATTCGGAACAAAATCTAACTCACTGAAAAAAACAATGCCAATCTGGCAATCTGGAGCATTCTCTTCTACCTAAGACAGCAGACGACAATGGCGCTTATCTTGCATCATTCACACTACATAGCCGCCAACCAATCGCTAACCTCTTCCCACCGTCACCATAGAAACACAAACACGCCCACTTCATAACGAAGGGAGACCAGTGAGTAAATATCGATGCCAATTTTGTTAAGTCTAGTTGTTCTTCGAGTTTTATCTTATAAGGTACAGACGTTACTTCAAAAAGATGATGAAAACGTCCTACTCGTGTGCCTAGGTCTATCTCTTAGTCATTTCTGTTGCCTTTTGTACTTTGTAAATATTGATGGCCAAAAAGTATTCATAATAATTCATACATCTTTCTTTTTTGCATTATTATCGAGCAAAAAAAGTTAACGTTTAATTAACAATTATATGTACAATTATATGTAACAATTATATATATATATATGTACGAATAGTGAAGATAAGCTCCAATTAGCTAGCTTTCGGCGTGTGTGGTATTCAAAATAAAGGAAGTGTTTCTTTAATTTCTTTTAAGTCTGTGATAAATTGTGTGCAATTTTAATCAATGCAGAATCAAATTCTCTTAATCAACGCAGAATCAAATTCTCTTAATCAATGCAGAATCAAATTCTCTTAATCAGTAGAGAATCAAATTCTCTTAATCAACGCAGGATCAAATTCTCTTAATCAACGCAGAATCAAATTCTCTAAATCAATGCATAATCAAATTCTCTTCATCAATGCAGAATCGAAATCTCTTCATCAATACAGAATCGAATTCTTTTAATCAATACAGAATCGAATTATCTTAATCAATGCAGAATCGCAATCTCTTAATCAATGCAGAATAGAAATCTCTTCATCAATGCAGAATCAAATTCTTTTAATAAATGCAGAATTAAATTCTCTTAATCAATGCAGAATTAAATTATCTTAATCAATGCATAATTAAATTCTCTTAATCAATGCAGATTTAAATTATCTTAATCAATGCAGAATCAAATTCTCTAAAAATCATTGCAGATTCAAATTCTCTTAATCAATGCAGAATTTAATTCTCTAATCTCTTCCGTTTGTAGCACAAAATAATTTGAACAAGGAGGAAGAATTAAAAAAAAAAAAAAAAAGAGAAAAAAAAAAAAAAAAGCCATATAAATAAACTAGCTTAGCAACACTTCCTTTAGTCTGTCCATCAGATAACCAAATCCCAAGCTATTTATAGTTTTTCCGCCATAAATATTAAATCATAAATGCCTATTATAATTTGTATAATCATTTATATATAGGTTGTTGATTTACTCGTGATTGTGTACATGCGCAGTGGTAGTGTTTTGAAGACATTGAGTATCAGAATAGCTCCATAATCTCTGCTGGAGCAAGAGCTTTAAAGAAATGGGAATGGTACGGTGAACCAGCTTGGTCAAGTGTTATATAAATCCTATGATAAAGCCTTTAACCGTTTAACGAGAGTCTCGCCCGATCAAATGCTTAAACCGTTAATAGATTGATTGTTAAATGCTTGTAAATATAGGGACAACGCACTACCAAGATCAACTTGTTTTATACATACAACCTTTTTTTACATAAAGCTTTGAACGTTCTTTTAAACGGATTCTATAAGGGGAAATGATAGGAATCGAATACGTATGTGTAAATGTCAGAGAGCTGGTAGTTTTAACACGTGTAGTGTTAGCTCATGTAGTGTTAGCACACATAGTGTTAGCTCATCTAGTTCGGAGTAGGATGGCCAACCAGGTCACTTTGTCCTGTGTATTTGATTTCAAATGTGAATGAACTTCCCCAATGAGTTGTCACAACTACTCAACAAGCCAAAAACAAGAGTTGCCTCCCTTGGCTCAATGAATTTTCAGGACTTTCCAACAAGCTAGAAACATGGGTTTCTACCCTTAGCTTAGTGATGCTCAAAGTACGGCCCGCGGGCCAGATCCGGCCCGCGACGTCGTTCCATCCGGCCCGCTCTAATAAAATAGTTTCAGAACAATTTCATTTAGTTTTTGAAACTTTTAGGTTATGTGGCCCGCGAGATATGAGTTGGACATTAAAATGGCCCGCAGGTCGTATTAGGTTGGGCATCACTGCTTTAGCTCATTAATCATTATGTCAAATGTTGCCAATATCGAGTACCTTCAATCTCAGATCATCATAGGCGGCCCTATGGGATGGCGAGTAGCGAAATCATGGCACCAGGCCCCACGTCTTAGGGGGAGCCTTTGCGATAAAGAGAATCTTTCGTCACCTTCAGCTCATCATACCAGTATTTTTGTGGCCCTGAAATGACAGTCACCCAGTGCCCACACACAGTGCCGCCTCTACCAGATGTTCACACTCGACAATTGCAAGATGCTTAAACAAAACATGACAGGCTTCAAATTGTCGAAAGGTCTTAAAAACGTTTTACTGGTGGGGTATCAATCAGTAAATAGACTGGGACTCCCCGAGAAGCAACGCTAAGAAAACTGGGCTCTGAAAATATTGAAAAACAGACTATTGCTGACAAGGGCAGAGAGAGAGAAAGAGAGACAGAGAGACAGGGAGAGAGAGAGATAGTCACACAGAAAGACACTGAGAGAGACAGCGAGAGAGAGAGAGAGACAGAGAAAGAGAGAGAGAGACAGAGACAGACTGAGAGAGAGAGAGACAGACAGAGACAGACTGAAGGACACAGAGAGAGAGAGGGACAGAGACATGGAGAGAGACATAGAGAGAGACTTTTTCTTAATAAATGCCCCAAGGGGGGTAGCTAGGAATTTTCCATCATTTGGGGGCCGGGGGGAGTTTGACCCCGTAAGAGGTATTCTCGGAGGCGTTCTGCATCAGCTTCCGTCGGAATTCAGTTCCATGACTTTTTGTTTTGCAGCCGAACCTTTTCTAAACCTATTAACCCACAAGCAAGTTTTTTTTTTTTTTTAAGTAAAAGTCTGAGTAAAACTAACAACGAACCTATTATCGTGGCATACCACAAGTGTGACACGTGTAGGTTTTAAGCCAATGACATTATCGCACAGGTCACGTGGTCTTGAGGACTAGAAGCTTAGTGAAAGAATTTCAGACTTAATGTCGTACGGAGCAGGAAGGTGTCCTGATTTACAACAGATTTACACACACCGTGTCCTAATTTACAGCCTACAAGTTTACAGTGTCGCCTGAGTCAAGCGTACCAGCAGATTTACGACCAAATCTTGACGGAACTCTAATTGGGGTGGGGAGGGGGAGGGTCAAAGGTTAGCTACTTCAAGATCAATGTTGCTGGATATTTTATGATTGACCAGTTACGTGCTTACACTGAAAGTATATGTAACTCTTCAGAACTGTAAGAACAGAAAGTGTGACATTAGCATTGGATGTCGCACTGTAACTTACGAACTAAGATTAGAGAATGGTCTTGTGCTGATTGGGCGTAGGAGATCGAAGTTGGGGATGAGACATTCTAGGGTAACACTGGGATCGAAATTCAATGACATTTTTTTTTTGTAGAATTAATGAGAATCGGGCCAGCTCACATCCCAATTACAAGAAAAAGAACGCCTATTATAAAAGCTATCTGACATGACCGCGCGGTGGCTGAGCGGTAAAGCGCTTGGCTTCCGTACTGGAGGTCCCGGGTCCTGGTGAAGACTGGGATTTTTATGTCGGGATTTTCGGGCGCCCTTGAGTCCACCCAGCTCTAATGGGTACCTCAACATTAGTTGGGGAAAAGTAAAGGCGATTGGTCGTTGTGCTGGCCACATGACACCCTCGTTAACCGTGGGCCACAGAATCAGATGACCTTTACATCATCTGCCCTATAGACCACAAGGTCTGAAAAGGGAACTTTATCTGACATGACCAACGCATGATTTTTCGACTCAGAAGCGGACACAACGGAAGGAGACAACATTTTCCGGGAGCTTAAAGTCCGGACGAGCGAAACCTGCCCTTGTGGAGCAACACCAGAGAATGCTGACCATGTCCTTCAAAGCTGCATACTATATCAAGAGTCACGAACTAGACTCTGGCCCCAAAACCTTCCCATAGAAGAAAAACTATACGGAGAACTGATCTGGAAACCACTGCGCGGTTCATCTCAGATATAGGATCACTGATCTGAACCCTCTGAAATGTAATATAAGAACGAAGAAGAAGAAGGCTAGATAACTTAAGTTTATCCTAAGTTCAGATGTAGACTGTTAAATCTATCTTATAAATTACGGACGTTACTTCAAAAGAGAAGATTATTACGTCCGACGAATTCCATGTGTCAATCTAATAATGCATTTAAACCAGTGACATGAACTCTGATGAGGGGTTAAGTTTTCGTGGCTAAGGAAAGATATCATGATAAAATCATACTATCGAATGGTGAGTATCATGATAAGTTCTAGTGGATACACTAAAAGGAGTGGGTCATGATAAGACAAACTGGACGCTGTTGAGCTGTATTGTACTTAGGATAACAGCAATCATTGACAAACACAAAACATAAGTGCTAGAGCCTTGACAAAGCGGACACCTCTCACGGCATCTCGCCCTCGGTGATTTAGAGACTGTAGCCTAACCCTAAATGAATGAATCATGCCCAGAGACTAAGTGTCTCTGTTTAAACTAGTTTAAAGTAAAACTAATCGGTGTAAACTTTAAAAAGTACACTCATATCAAACTCGACATGAAAGTTTTAAAATTCCGGTGCTGTAGCGGTAATTAAGGAGATTTGATATGAAAACAAACCGCCAAGCATTGAGATAGTGTTACAATTAGAATTACAATTAGAGTTACAATTAGAGTTACAATTAGAGTTACAATTAGAGTTACAATTAGAGTTACAATTCTTTTTTTTTATTTTTAGTTGGCAACAGTGAAATTCAATTAAGTGTCCTTGACATTGTTTAGTTGACCTTGAAAACCACCAATTGGTGGGAGCTTCCCACAGGACAACAATTAGTGAATTACTATTATTTTAAGAGAAGAAATAGCGAGACCTCACTGTTATTGTTGGAGAACACTGGGTTTTTTATAAATCACTACATTTTTAGTTTTTTCGTGTGATTTTTTTTATAATTATTTTTCTATTTCATTTGAGACCACTAAATTCACTTCGCCTCAGGGCAGGGGTTCTCAACCTGTGGGCCGCGACACCTTAGGGGTCGATTGTAGATTTGCTGGGGTGGCCTAAAACCATCGAAAATATGTATTGTATTTTTGGTCTATTCTTCTATTGCTATATGTGTGTGGGTGGGGGGGGGGGGGAGTCGCGGCAGAGTTGGGCGGTGGGGTCGTAAAAAGGGGTCGTAAAAAGGGGTCGCCGAGCTTAAAAGGTTAAGAACCGTTGAGCTAGGGCCTTCAATAATTTAACGCCGGCCCTGCTACAGCCCAATGGATCATATTGCAAGTTAGCCTGTTCTACGTTTGTATCTGGATTATTAGGGCACTACTGAGTCCATCCACGGAGTCCATCCAACGCTAATGGGTACCTGGCATTAGTTGGGGGAAAGTGAAGAAGGTCGTTGTACTGTCCGCATAACACCCTCATTAATCTTCGGCCACAGAAACAGATGACCTTTTACATAATCTGCCCTATTGCCCTGCAAGATCTGAAACGCGAAGTTTTTACATAAAACATGATAAGATAGGGGCTGTTCAAGATCCGCCTTTGACCAGGTCCACAATTTAGGGCCGGTCAAATTGTTTTCTTTCCTTCTTTAGAATGGAGTAGCACATTTCCGGTTCTTGAATCGACTACGAGTCATGGTATCGTTTAACTTTATAGCCATCACGCTCCATAGGATATAAAAGTATAGCTTTAACTTCGATACTTTTTTAATTTAGTTAACTATAGAACTGTGTAGCCAGCACAACATTTAAAACTACTAACTTTTAGTAACAGAAAAAAAATCAATATGTTATTGAATTAACTAAACAAGCAAAAGTAAAGATACCCTGCAATAAACAAAGCTTATACTAGGTGTAATTGTATAAATAAGTTTTGGATCAGTCGTCTGATTAGAAATATTTTTAACAAATTGTTTTTATTTAGCGCTATTTCATGCTTTTAGTTTTCTCTACGCTATGATCATATTTGTCTGGAACAGTTCAGATAGGGGTGAGGTGGAAAGAAGGGCGTATCTGTGTGAAAGCTACCATAATCGCTTTTTAAATGCATTTATATAAAAGGGGGAGGAGAACCTGAATTCGAAGATTGGGTGTCGGAGAAATAATGTGTACATACAGAGAGGGTGATTCAGTGAGTAGATATTTGATATTTGATTAAATCTAAATAAAAGCTAAAATACCATTAAAATATCAATTTTTGCAGGTCATACTTCCTATCTTGATATTAAAAAAGTAAAGAGTGTGGTCTATAAGGTAGATGATGCTTTTGTGGCCTACGGTTAACGAGGGTGTCATGTGGCCAGCACAACGACCAACCCTTACTTTTCCCCAACTAACGTCAGGTACCCATTAGAGCTGGCTGGACTCAGAGCACAGCCAACGGGAAATAGGTCACGGAGGTCACGCTCAGAGGCGCCCGAAGATCCCAAAATTAAAAATCCCAGTCTTCACCAGGATTCGAACCCCGGTCCCCGGTTCGGAAATGAACCAGCTTTACCGCTCAGCCACCGCGCCTCCATTTTGACATTACTATTAAATAAATTAAAGTTTGAAAAAAAAAAGTTGTAACAAATATACCACCTATGCCAGGCTCTCACCTCAAAAGCCTTCAATCTGGAGACTTCAAAGTAATTTTGCACTACAGAGCAGCTTCGCGGCCACCATGTGTTATACTTTCCTTTTTTTACGTTTAAAATTAGTTCTAACACAATATTAATAAAATAATAAAAACCTATTTCGAAATGATTGTACAACTTTCAAGTATATCAACATCTAAATGTTTGTTTATTAATGAAAAAATTTCACAAAGAAAGTAAATAAACCTTTCGACGTTATCCAATGAACAAAATCACATCCTCACATCAAGAGTTTTGTAACATCAAGTGTAGGACCAGAGGTGACCCGCTCTTTTCCTCTTGGAATGTAATCCACTTAAACCATCCACTTGGTCCAGCACACACACACACCACAAGGACACACACGCATCCACACCCACATAGCAGATGCCACAGCGGCGACATAACAGTGGTATCGTATTCATTGTTAGGACAACAATCCTTGGTTTTACAATGCACGATAATGTGCGAGTGGATGTGTGTATATGTGTGTGTGTCTGTGTTTGAATGAAAACGTATGCATGCCAGTGTTGAGTGTGTATGTGTGCGTGTGTGTTTAAATTAATGATGCAGATGGAAAAGTATATATTGTATAATTGTGACAGGACCTTAAACCAGTGGCAACTAATCCCTCTCTTTATGGTTGGTGTGAGAGGGGCTCCTGACATATCACAAGGATAAACAAAATAGGGATCACTATAAAAAAACAAAACAAGGATTACTAGAAAAACAGGGATCACTAGAAAAACAGGGATCACTAGA
>JADKLZ010030195.1:0-15098 GCA_021533235.1 Biomphalaria straminea | reverse complement strand
TGCTGCCAGTGATTGGAAACTGATTGCTGCCAGTGATTGGAAACTGAGATCTAAGTTGGTTTCTTGTGGGGCGCCTCTGTCGTGTCAGCGTCCTTGAAAATCGCCCCCCCGCCCCTACCTAAGAAATCCCCTTTCCATGCGGTCCTTTCCGTGATGTAAGCCCTATCCAGCGCAACTTTTGATTTTTAATAGACACTATTAGTAATCAACAAATGTCATGATAAAATGCGGACATAAACATATTAGAATTACCAGGAAAGAACACAGAATCCTACACATATGAAGAAGAAAAATAAAACTTTCTTTATTACGCTGTCATACACTTGATGGTTCGAAAGACATTGCTATGAAAATTAAATGTGGCAAAAAAGACGAAAGTTTTGTATCTGTTCAGATGCCTTGAGCTCACGTGCAAAGAATACATCCGAATCCAGGTATCTAGCTCATGTCTGATGACAAACATGGACGAATACGTTTCACGCAATACTCAATTACGTAATTAAATATTTATTTGCGAACGATACTCGCCAAGCTGTTTATCGAGCTTAGGATTCGATTTTATTGGAACGTAAAGGCTCACCACAGACACACACACACGTGCACCTACGCACGCACGCACACACACATACACACACACCGTTCTCACAGATACATCCCCACACTCTTACAAATGACGAAATCAGCAGAAAAATAATTGAACAGTGGAATAAAAAAGGGAGACTATCGGATCGAAACGTCGACACCAGTTCTGTTTCTTTGAATACAATTCGTTTTGTCTCGCGTATCTGAGACACGGGTGTGTACAGAACGGACGACTGCAACACACCACTGTGGGTGTGTGCGTGTGTGTGTGTGGGGGGGGAGAGTGAGTGAAGGTGCACATGTTGTGTGTAACATTCCAAACAGCTGATCCTTTTAAAAACATGCTTCTACATCAGTACAGTAAAACAACACAGCTTATAGGACACACCTTCCTCTACAGTAGGAGTTGAAGAGAAGGGGGTAGGCGGAGTTTGGTGACGTCACCTGAATTCATTTTTTTTTTAAATTTAATTGGGTTATGCAGATGAGAGAGTTTTAATAATTAATTTTAATAATTACTTTGCATAGAAAATTCAAGTGACGGGAAGCCTGAACAGTTAATTATAGTGTTGTATTATGGTCATTAGTTTGAAAAAAATAATTTGCGCTTGCAAAGATTGTCCAAAGTAGGTCCAGAACTTGCTGTCTTTTTCGGTTGCATCAATTCTGTCATTGTCGAGAGATTTGAGTCATAGACTCTTGAAACCCCAGTCCAACGAAAGCTCCTATCAGCCATTGCTTTGTCAGGTTGAGATTCAAGCAGATATAAACAGACAACATCTCTATTTCCAGGGCCACGTATCCCAAGACCTCTCCGGGGAATCCCCTTCACAGCGGCTGTGTGGGTGTGTGCCGAAGAACGGCCCCTTGAGGAACGGCGTGTGGATTGTGACAGTGCTGTTGTGACTCTCTTTCAATCTCTGACCATTGTAATGAAGTTTATAGGCACCCCCAACTGGAGACAGGTTTTGCTACCCCATCACCTCTAACCAACGTTTCCACCGTGGCGCCACGTTGAGGCGAAGCCCTGTTTGGGCGTAAGCCTACCAAATGCTGTTTGAATAACCTCTGTCCGTGTTGTCTTACTTGAAAGTATTAATCTCTGTTCCAGTGTCTTATGTGCCTATACCCTTCTGTCAAATTTGGGTGTACCAAACTCTTCGAAGCTATTTCCTTCAGTTTTTTTTTTTTTTTTTTTTGGGGGGGGGGGGGTAGAAGTATTCTAAGTCGCAGGTTTATTACGGACACGTCTTCCTCTAATGTCTGCTTATTTCACTGTACATTCAGTCAACAGCAGGAATAAAGCTTGATCATTGTACTGGCCACGCGATATACTCGTATACATGCGTTAGATACCTTTAAAAACTACCTAGTCTTTTCAGACCAAAAATGATGACCTGTTTTTTTAACTAAAAAGTGACCACACATATCTCGTCAGTTAAGCGAAGCTTCTTTAAGTCTCTCAAGTGCCTCAAGTCCTAATGAAACAGTTAGGATCGAAGTAGCACAAGTCTCAGTGAAACGTGAAGCCTCCGAATAGAGGTTTGAGGATTTGTGAACAAAATAGGTGAACCACCTAGAAGCACCTGAAGACAACAGAATGTGAGACACTACTTGTCACCAACATACAGGTGGCGGGTAGCAGGTGGCGCATTCAAAAACAATCAAATAAACATTTTCCCTTACAGTATGGCGTCTACGCAGAAGTTTATGTTCGAGCAACCAGTACATTTGTACAAAAAAAAAAAAAAATCAAATCTGCTATTTAAAAAAAGGAATTAAAAAAAATGTTTCTTTTTGTTTGGATTATTTTTTTGTTTAGAAATATCCTCTGCTTATCAAGCTTGTGTTAAGTCCATGCGTCCTCGTGTCATCTGACCTATTTGATATAGATTGATTTTATTTATACGGCTAGATGCATTTTATTTCAACTTAGACCACATAATTGTCATAGAGATTTAGATTGTACTCGCTCTGTCGCTTGTTCAAGTCTGTAGTCTTAAGGCTAACACATGAGGCCATATTAATATTCCGCCCACAAACTTTGTGTGTGTGTGTTCACTATGACATTTGTGTGCGTTGCCTATGACATATGTGAGGGTTCACAATGACATGTACGTGTTCAAAATGACACGTGTGTTTTCACAATGACATGGTGTGGGTGTTCACAATGGCATGTATGTGTTTACAATGAGATGCATGTATTCACAATGACATTTGTGTGCGTTCACAATGACATCTGTATGTGATCACTATGACATGAACAGAGACTGCTCACTGATGACTATGTGCCAACTTGTCCTCTAGAATGTACTCACCACTTTCAGGCAGCTGTCGAAGATGTCGGATCACGTTTCGTATGTTGTTACGTTCGTTAGAATCCTCCGTATGAGTCAACTGTAATACAAACACAACCCCAGGTCAAGTTTTGTTGTAACTAAGGAATTAGTTGTTTGTAACTAGGGTAAACATTGAGTGACTACGTTTACATTATTACATGGTCGTTTTATTTTATAATAATAATAATAATTTCCTACGCAAATGCGACTCCGAAGCAACCCCTCTGAACCTAAACAATGCTGGTGTTGATGTTGGTTTGGAAGACGTGGGGCATGAGATTCGCCTACGGGAAGGAAAAAAAACACTCCATTGAATATTTCCGGCTTTATTAGATGGGGTCAACATTGACAATTGACAAGGCTTTAACATGGCTCAAAGCAGGTCGTCTCTACCCTGGAACTGAAGGCTTTGTTACAGCAATACAGGACAGATTAATTAGGACAAAAAAATGACGAGAAGCATATCCTAAAACTTAATGTTGTTGACAAATGTAGAGAATGTGGAATTTTGGCAGGATGTTCAACCTTATCAGAATATGCCTACCTAGGTGGCCATAACTAAAGTTGCAAAATTAATACATCAGCACTTCGCTTTGAAGCGTAATGTGGTTAATATGGATAGACCTCCATATTACAGATACTCGCCACAAAAGGTTCTCGATTCTACTGATTATCTGCTGTACTGGAATATACCTATTTCGACCGACAAAAAGGTAGATTTTAATCGCCCTGATCTGCTGTTCATTTATATAAAAAAAAAACGCGGCATCATTGACATTGACGAACTACAGTCTCATAATTTAAGAAAACTGAAATGGAAAAACAAAGAGAATATGGGATGGTAGGCATGGTAGGCATTTTTGGAAGTTGTTCAAAATAACAATATATTACATTGTCATGTCATAGGTGGGGGTAATCACAACTGATTTCACAGATACCTTCAAGGCCCTTAACATTTATAGGAAGATTTTAGTTGCCTGTCATAGGGCGGTACTGCTGCAGGCCTGCCACATCACCAGAAAATTCCTCAGTGTAAAGTGTTAAAGGGACTGCACTTAAATTTGTCTCCCTTTAAAGAAACTCGACAATGGCTGCGCCAGAGAGTCAATACTGGTTCTTTTCTTACATAATAAGGATGATAATAACAATAATAATAATGGTAAAGTCTTCGATCCCGAAGATTAAGAATGAGTGCAATGTTTCAACATCACTAAGCCAAACTTCCGTCCAGCAAATTTTTCAGCATCTGGTTAATCTATTTTATAACAGAGACAGCGTGTATCAGCGTTATTAGGCACGGCAAAGGCTTAACCAACAAGACGGTTAAAATACCATAAACAAAGAGTGCCAACATACCCTAAAAGTGTCCATCTAACCTAATAATACCGATACAAACTCATAATACCGACCGACATTCCCGTGGCTGCGCAGCCCCAGCTACGACCTATGTATTTTGTCACAGCTATATATATTGTTATGACTCTGTAATGCGCACCGCCATCCAGGCTAGTGCACAGGTGCGCACTTCTAGTGAACGGACTAGAACAGGAAGTTGACATGTGAGAATAACGATTTCCGCCCACGTTGAGAGCCAAGGTGGAGAGACAGTGCTACATGAAGATGTTGTTTTATGTAACTGTGATGTCATGTAAATAAACATCGTTGTCCTCGTTGAGTTGCCTTCCTTTAAGTTATTACAATATATATAGCTCCTCCTTCGTGTTCGAAGATGAGCACATTTCTCATTCCCTATGGACTCGAAGATGGCTGTAGAGTCCAATCCTCGCTTTGAAAAGCTGGCCGCATATGTGGCATGGGTGAGTTTTGTCAGTTGCAGATGGGCCTGCTTTTTCTCTCTGCTTTCTGTTGGTTCGGCGCTCTATCGCACTGGCCACTCTACTTGCTTCAAATCTTGAGACTCCGAGACTCACAGCTTCTCGCCATGCGGAGCGATCTAGAGCTAGTGCTTCCCAGCCTTGAATGTCGATACCGCATTCCTTGAGGGAGCTCTTGAGGGTGTATTTGTAGCGCTTGTATTGGCCGACTTGGGAGTGCTTTCCTGTACGTAACTCTCCATACAGAGGTCGTTTGGGAAGGCGATTTTCTGGCATGCGGACTACATGTCCCGCCCATCGTAGTTGGGACCTTTTTACTGTCACAACTAGCGCAGGTATAACCATTGTCCGCCGGTGGTCGATTTTGATTTTCTTTTCGCCGTCTACGTCTGTCCTCGGCAGCGGACTTTCTTTAGGTCTCAAATGTGTATACCGCTGCCTTTGTAAGTGAACTCCAATATAAAAAAAAAAAACCCAAAAAAAAAACAACATAGAAACACAGCGATCGAAAACGAAGGATTTCCGGACATAAATGTGTGAACGACCATAATGTTTTAACCTTTCGTTATGCCGTCTTAAAAAAGAGACGGACTGCACCCAGCAATTAAACTAAGCAAACAGGTGGACCAGTTCATTCTCTTAACACAACATGTTTGTCCTCTAATAAGTGGGTGTGACTGCTTTTGGTCTCCATTGTTTTCTTTATGAACGTCATTTTAATCTGACAGCTGTTGGGACTGCATGCTGGGACACTTCTGATATGCTGTTATGCATGTTCCAGGTAAACATATTTGCTTCCGGTTAAAGGAAGATAAATCAGCAAAGGAAGATATATTTTGAAGTCATATTAACATCCAAAGACTGTTGACCATTCCAACACACTATGTTACGTGACCTCGCCAACTGCTGGGCTACTTACCAATGTTTGGAGTTCTGTTAGATTCGTGATGCCCTTGTAGCTGACTGCACTTTGGGCTGGACTTATCTTAGGCCCACTGCGTCCACCTATTACAGGAGAATACTCCGAGGCTCTGCGCCCCAGCTGACCACTGACGAATTTACTTGTACCTGTATCAAGATACAAAAATTGTAATTAATGGAGCCAGTTTGTATAATTAGGATAAGTATGTTACATAAATTTTTCAAAAATCTAAATGATGAAATACGAATTTTAAATAGATTGCTTCACGACATAAAATTACGACATTAAGTTACGACATTAAATTACGACATTGAACCCATGTTAGATCATTAGCGAGATTAAAGTGTAACGACGAAATATGAATTTTACGTGGGATTGTGCATGGGAGAAAAAGGTTGGAGAAACTGTGGCCTATGTTATCTATCTACACCGTTTCTCAAACTGTAGTGTGTGTGTCCCTCTTGGTGAGTGTGTGTCTGTGGGGGAGGGGGCCTGCTGTTAAAAACTGCAAAGGCAGGTTGTTGTTGTTTTTTTCTTCAAGGGGCAACAAATCTATTGTATTAGAATTGTAGAAATAAATCCATTTTTAAATATTGATCAAATAAAAGAAAATAATTAAAACAGAGGGAGCGATATTGAAGAAATAGTAGCATTTAATAGAGTCAGTATTATAGCTTTAAAATATTTCATAGAGTTTTCGCGAGAGGCGTCAGCAACAAGATTGAGGGCTGTTCATTGAAAGAAAACATTTTATCACTTCGTTGCCAACGCAATTCTTCTCGACTTTCTTGTGCCAGAACGGTTGCAACATTCTCGTTGTTTACCAGAAGTTGTCGTCTGGACAGGAAGAGACCTGCTGCTAGTAGTATTACTGAACATGAGACTAATCTTAACTCTTAAAATGCGTGTGGTAGTTTAGCCTCTAAACATCAGAATTGTAATTCCATTTCGTTTGTACTCAGTGTAAAATATCTCAAGCACTTTAAGGGTTAAAACGATTCAGACCATTACAACCGCATATAGGCCTCTAATTTTCTAATAGTTTAGTATCGGCCCATCCTAATGCCTTCTATTTACTAGATCCCTTTATTTAAAAAATAAATAATGCGCCGCAAACGCCAGCAGAATGCATTTCTGAAGCGCAGGATCCCGGATACAGTGTGCATGAGTAAAAGTTTCGGAAACACTGCCTTATTAAAACGTTTGCATGTCAGTGGTTAGTTGCCGATGCTACTTATTATTACATTAGATTACAAAAAAACACACACAAAAAAAGAACAAGACATTTGAAAATAAAAACACATACTAAAAACCCAGGCCAACTTGATAGCTTGAATCGACGACCAAAAACGCGCTGTAAACTTCCCAAAGATCACGTGAGCAGTCAAATATCACGTGAGCAGTCAAAAATCACGTGCTCAGTTAGCTATGTGATGTTAGACATCAAAGTATAGAAAAGTTTTTTTTTAACTTCTGTGTAACCAAGTCCCTGATGTTTATTTTTGGCACGAAAGGGGACATTATCTCGAAGTATTCAGCAATTACTTCCCTTGACTCCCACTCTGGCCACCAATTCAAAACCCTTCTCATAACTGTGAATAAGGAAAATTACAAACATTATCCACGGAGGATAAGCACTTACGCACTAATGTTGGTTAATTGTTGGTGTTTTGGGGAGCAAAATATATACGGAGAGCTGTATAGGGAAGGGGCGCTGCTGCAACCCACATCCCCACTGACCATAATTGACAACACCAACCTACATACAATCACAGCGCGAGAAAGGAGCAGGGAATATTGAATGTCGAAATACTTAATATCAGTAAACAAGCATACCGAATAGTTTCTATTTATAGAAACACAATGTACTTATTAAAGTGTTTATGGATGTTGTAGGCGGTCATTGACTTATAGCACCTAACTGCTGGTAGACAATTAAACCGCTGTAGGCGTATTATGTTTTAACTGTGAATTAGTCGTAAAACATATAATTTCTTTGTGAACAATATCATATACAACTTGTATTACAATATAGACAGAGGCGTAGCTAGAACTTAGCCATCCTTTGGGGGCCCGGGAGGGGGCTTGAGCTTTTAGGGGGGCCTCTGCATTTTGCCTCTGCATTTTGCATAATATTTAATATTTAAAGTAAAAACACTAATTTGGGGGCCCACCTCAAGTAGGGGCACGGGGGGGATTTTGAAATTCTCCCCCCTACTCCCACCCTAGCTACGCCACTGCAAAATAAGCTTGAGAATAAATGTAGTAAGTAATAATATAAATTGTATTCGGAACAAAATCTAACTCACTGAAAAAAACAATGCCAATCTGGCAATCTGGAGCATTCTCTTCTACCTAAGACAGCAGACGACAATGGCGCTTATCTTGCATCATTCACACTACATAGCCGCCAACCAATCGCTAACCTCTTCCCACCGTCACCATAGAAACACAAACACGCCCACTTCATAACGAAGGGAGACCAGTGAGTAAATATCGATGCCAATTTTGTTAAGTCTACTTATTCTTCGACTTTTATCTTATAAGGTACAGACGTTACTTCAAAAAGATGATGAAAACGTCCTACTCGTGTGCCTAGGTCTATCTCTTAGTCATTTCTAATGCCTTTTGTACTTTGTAAATATTGATGGACAAAAAAACGTATTGATACATCTTTCTTTTTTCATTATAATCGGGAAAAATAGTCAATGTTTAATAAACAATTATATGTACATATAGTGAAGATTTTCAAACATGGCGGTATGAGATCAACTTTGCTAGCTTTCGGCGTGTGCATTGTTCAAAATAAAGTGTTTCAGTAAGTTTCTTTTTTAAAGTTTGTGATAAATTGTGTGCAATTTTAATCAATGCAGAATCAAATTATCTTAACCAATGCAGAATCTAATTCTCTAATCAATGCAGAATCAAATTCTATAATCAATGCAGAATCAAATTCTCTTAATCAATGCAGAATCTAATTCTCTTAATCAATGCAGAATCTAATTCTCTTAATCAATGCAGAATCAAATTCTCTAATCTCTTCCGTTTGTAGCACAAAATAATTTGAACAAGGAGGAAGAATTGTAAAAAAAAAAAAAGAGAGACCAAAAAAAAAAAAAGCCATATAAATAAAATAGCTTAGCAACACTTCCTTTAGTCTGTCCACCAGATAACCAAATCCCAAGCTATTTATAGTTTCTCCGCTATAAATGAAAAATGTTTATTATAATTTGTATAATCATTTATATATTGGTTGTTGATTTACTCGTGATTGTGTACATGCGCAGTGGTAGTGTTTTGAAGACATTGAGTATCAGAATAGCTCCATAATCTCTGCTGGAGCAAGAGCTTTTAAAGAAATGGGAATGGTAGGTGAACCAGCTTGGTCAAGTGTTATATAAATCCTATGATAAAGCCTTTAACCGTTTAACGAGAGTCTCGCCCGATCAAATGCTTAAACCGTTAATAGATTGATTGTTAAATGCTTGTAAATATAGGGACAACGCACTACCAAGATCAACTTGTTTTTATACATACAACCTTTTTTTTACATAAAGCTTTGAACGTTCTTTTAAACGGATTCTATAAGGGGAAATGAAAGGAATCGAATACATATGTGTGAATGTCAGAGAGCTGGTAGTTTTAACACGTGTAGTGTTAGCTCATGTAGTGTTAGCACACATAGTGTTAGCTCATCTAGTTCGGAGTAGGATGGCCAACCAGGTCACTATGTCCTGTGTATTTGATTTCAAATGTGAATGAACTTCCCCAATGAGTTGTCACAACTACTCAACAAGCCAAAAACAAGAGTTGCCTCCCTTGGCTCAATGAATTTTCAGGACTTTCCAACAAGCTAGAAACATGGGTTTCTACCCTTAGCTTAGTGATGCTCAAAGTACGACCCGCGGGCCAGATCCGGCCCGCGACGTCGTTCCATCCGGCCAGCTCTAATAAAATAGTTTCAGAACAATTTCATTTAGTTTTTGTAACTTTTATGTTATGTGGCCCGCGAGATATGAGTTGGACATTAAATGGGCCGCAGGTCGAATTAGGTTGGGCATCACTGCTTTAGCTCATTATGTCAAATGTTGCCAATATCGAGTACCTTCAATCTCAGATCATCATAGGCGGCCCTATGGGATGGCGAGTAGCGAAATCATGGCACCAGGCCCCACGTCTTAGGGGGAGCCTTTGCGATAAAGAGAATCTTTCGTCACCTTCAGCTCATCATACCAGTATTTTTGTGGCCCTGAAATGACAGTCACCCAGTGCCCACACACAGTGCCGCCTCTACCAGATGTTCACACTCTACAATTGCAAGGTGCTTAAACAGAACATGACAGGCTTCAAATTGGCGAAAGGTTTTAAAAACGTTTTACTGGTGGGGTATCAATCAGTAAATAGACTGGGACTCCCCGAGAAGCAACGCTAAGAAAACTGGGCTCTGAAAATATTGAAAAACAGACTATTGCTGACAAGGACAGAGAGAGAGAAAGAGAGAGAGAGAGACAGGGAGAGAGAGAGATAGTCACACAGAAAGACACTGAGAGAGACAGCGAGAGAGAGAGACAGAGAAAGAGAGAGAGACAGAGACAGACTGAGAGAGAGAGACAGACAGACAGAGACAGACTAAGAGACACAGAGAGAGAGAGAGGCAGAGACATGGAGAGAGACATAGAGAGAGACTTTTTCTTAATAAATGCCCCGAAGGGGTGTAGCTAGGAATTTTCCATCATTTGGGGGCCGGGGGGGAGTTCTGCATCAGTTTCCGTCGGAATTCAGTTCCATGACTTTTTGTTTTGCAGCCGAACCTTTTCTAAACCTATTAACCCACAAGCAAGTTTTTTTTTGTTTTTTTTTAAAGTAAAAGTCTGATTAAAACTAACAACGAACCTATTATCGTGGCATACCACAAGTGTGACACGTGTAGGTTTTAAGCCAATGACATTATCGCACAGGTCACGTGGTCTTGAGGACTAGAAGCTTAGGGAAAGAATTTCAGACTTAATGTCGTACGGAGCAGGAAGGTGTCCTGATTTACAACAGATTTACACACACCGTGTCCTAATTTACAGCCTACAAGTTTACAGTGTCGCTGAGTCAAGCGTACCAGCAGATTTACGACCAAATCTTGACGGAACTCTAATTGGGGTGGAGAGGGGGAAGGTTCAAAGGTTAGCTACTTGAAGATTAATGTTACTGGATATTTTATGATTGACCAGTTACGTGCTTACACTGAAAGTATATGTAACTCTTCAGAACTGTAAGAACAGAAAGTGTGACATTAGCATTGGATGTCGCACTGTAACTTACGAACTAAGATTAGAGAATGGTCTTGTGCTGATTGGGCGTAGGAGATCGAAGTTGGGGATGAGACATCCTAGGCCCTGGGGTAACCCTGGGATCGAAATTCAATGACATTTTTTTTCAGAATTAATGAGAATCGGACCAGCTCACATCCCAATTACAAGAAAAAGAACGCCTATTATAAAAGCTATCTGACATGACCGCGCGGTGGCTGAGCGGTAAAGCGCTTGGCTTCCGTACTGGAGGTCCCGGGTCCTGGTGAAGACTGGGATTTTTATGTCGGGATTTTCGGGCGCCCTTGAGTCCACCCAGCTCTAATGGGTACCTCAACATTAGTTGGGGAAAAGTAAAGGCGATTGGTCGTTGTGCTGGCCACATGACACCCTCGTTAACCGTGGGCCACAGAATCAGATGACCTTTACATCATCTGCCCTATAGACCACAAGGTCTGAAAAGGGAACTTTATCTGACATGACCAACGCATGATTTTTCGACTCAGAAGCGGACACAACGGAAGGAGACAACATTTTCCGGGAGCTTAAAGTCCGGACGAGCGAAACCTGCCCTTGTGGAGCAACACCAGAGAATGCTGACCATGTCCTTCAAAGCTGCATACTATATCAAGAGTCACGAACTAGACTCTGGCCCCAAAACCTTCCCATAGAAGAAAAACTATACGGAGAACTGATCTGGAAACCACTGCGCGGTTCATCTCAGATATAGGATCACTGATCTGAACCCTCTGAAATGTAATATAAGAACGAAGAAGAAGAAGGCTAGATAACTTAAGTTTATCCTAAGTTCAGATGTAGACTGTTAAATCTATCTTATAAATTACGGACGTTACTTCAAAAGAGAAGATTATTACGTCCGACGAATTCCATGTGTCAATCTAATAATGCATTTAAACCAGTGACATGAACTCTGATGAGGGGTTAAGTTTTCGTGGCTAAGGAAAGATATCATGATAAAATCATACTATCGAATGGTGAGTATCATGATAAGTTCTAGTGGATACACTAAAAGGAGTGGGTCATGATAAGACAAACTGGACGCTGTTGAGCTGTATTGTACTTAGGATAACAGCAATCATTGACAAACACAAAACATAAGTGCTAGAGCCTTGACAAAGCGGACACCTCTCACGGCATCTCGCCCTCGGTGATTTAGAGACTGTAGCCTAACCCTAAATGAATGAATCATGCCCAGAGACTAAGTGTCTCTGTTTAAACTAGTTTAAAGTAAAACTAATCGGTGTAAACTTTAAAAAGTACACTCATATCAAACTCGACATGAAAGTTTTAAAATTCCGGTGCTGTAGCGGTAATTAAGGAGATTTGATATGAAAACAAACCGCCAAGCATTGAGATAGTGTTACAATTAGAATTACAATTAGAGTTACAATTAGAGTTACAATTAGAGTTACAATTAGAGTTACAATTAGAGTTACAATTCTTTTTTTTTATTTTTAGTTGGCAACAGTGAAATTCAATTAAGTGTCCTTGACATTGTTTAGTTGACCTTGAAAACCACCAATTGGTGGGAGCTTCCCACAGGACAACAATTAGTGAATTACTATTATTTTAAGAGAAGAAATAGCGAGACCTCACTGTTATTGTTGGAGAACACTGGGTTTTTTATAAATCACTACATTTTTAGTTTTTTCGTGTGATTTTTTTTATAATTATTTTTCTATTTCATTTGAGACCACTAAATTCACTTCGCCTCAGGGCAGGGGTTCTCAACCTGTGGGCCGCGACACCTTAGGGGTCGATTGTAGATTTGCTGGGGTGGCCTAAAACCATCGAAAATATGTATTGTATTTTTGGTCTATTCTTCTATTGCTATATGTGTGTGGGTGGGGGGGGGGGGGAGTCGCGGCAGAGTTGGGCGGTGGGGTCGTAAAAAGGGGTCGTAAAAAGGGGTCGCCGAGCTTAAAAGGTTAAGAACCGTTGAGCTAGGGCCTTCAATAATTTAACGCCGGCCCTGCTACAGCCCAATGGATCATATTGCAAGTTAGCCTGTTCTACGTTTGTATCTGGATTATTAGGGCACTACTGAGTCCATCCACGGAGTCCATCCAACGCTAATGGGTACCTGGCATTAGTTGGGGGAAAGTGAAGAAGGTCGTTGTACTGTCCGCATAACACCCTCATTAATCTTCGGCCACAGAAACAGATGACCTTTTACATAATCTGCCCTATTGCCCTGCAAGATCTGAAACGCGAAGTTTTTACATAAAACATGATAAGATAGGGGCTGTTCAAGATCCGCCTTTGACCAGGTCCACAATTTAGGGCCGGTCAAATTGTTTTCTTTCCTTCTTTAGAATGGAGTAGCACATTTCCGGTTCTTGAATCGACTACGAGTCATGGTATCGTTTAACTTTATAGCCATCACGCTCCATAGGATATAAAAGTATAGCTTTAACTTCGATACTTTTTTAATTTAGTTAACTATAGAACTGTGTAGCCAGCACAACATTTAAAACTACTAACTTTTAGTAACAGAAAAAAAATCAATATGTTATTGAATTAACTAAACAAGCAAAAGTAAAGATACCCTGCAATAAACAAAGCTTATACTAGGTGTAATTGTATAAATAAGTTTTGGATCAGTCGTCTGATTAGAAATATTTTTAACAAATTGTTTTTATTTAGCGCTATTTCATGCTTTTAGTTTTCTCTACGCTATGATCATATTTGTCTGGAACAGTTCAGATAGGGGTGAGGTGGAAAGAAGGGCGTATCTGTGTGAAAGCTACCATAATCGCTTTTTAAATGCATTTATATAAAAGGGGGAGGAGAACCTGAATTCGAAGATTGGGTGTCGGAGAAATAATGTGTACATACAGAGAGGGTGATTCAGTGAGTAGATATTTGATATTTGATTAAATCTAAATAAAAGCTAAAATACCATTAAAATATCAATTTTTGCAGGTCATACTTCCTATCTTGATATTAAAAAAGTAAAGAGTGTGGTCTATAAGGTAGATGATGCTTTTGTGGCCTACGGTTAACGAGGGTGTCATGTGGCCAGCACAACGACCAACCCTTACTTTTCCCCAACTAACGTCAGGTACCCATTAGAGCTGGCTGGACTCAGAGCACAGCCAACGGGAAATAGGTCACGGAGGTCACGCTCAGAGGCGCCCGAAGATCCCAAAATTAAAAATCCCAGTCTTCACCAGGATTCGAACCCCGGTCCCCGGTTCGGAAATGAACCAGCTTTACCGCTCAGCCACCGCGCCTCCATTTTGACATTACTATTAAATAAATTAAAGTTTGAAAAAAAAAAGTTGTAACAAATATACCACCTATGCCAGGCTCTCACCTCAAAAGCCTTCAATCTGGAGACTTCAAAGTAATTTTGCACTACAGAGCAGCTTCGCGGCCACCATGTGTTATACTTTCCTTTTTTTACGTTTAAAATTAGTTCTAACACAATATTAATAAAATAATAAAAACCTATTTCGAAATGATTGTACAACTTTCAAGTATATCAACATCTAAATGTTTGTTTATTAATGAAAAAATTTCACAAAGAAAGTAAATAAACCTTTCGACGTTATCCAATGAACAAAATCACATCCTCACATCAAGAGTTTTGTAACATCAAGTGTAGGACCAGAGGTGACCCGCTCTTTTCCTCTTGGAATGTAATCCACTTAAACCATCCACTTGGTCCAGCACACACACACACCACAAGGACACACACGCATCCACACCCACATAGCAGATGCCACAGCGGCGACATAACAGTGGTATCGTATTCATTGTTAGGACAACAATCCTTGGTTTTACAATGCACGATAATGTGCGAGTGGATGTGTGTATATGTGTGTGTGTCTGTGTTTGAATGAAAACGTATGCATGCCAGTGTTGAGTGTGTATGTGTGCGTGTGTGTTTAAATTAATGATGCAGATGGAAAAGTATATATTGTATAATTGTGACAGGACCTTAAACCAGTGGCAACTAATCCCTCTCTTTATGGTTGGTGTGAGAGGGGCTCCTGACATATCACAAGGATAAACAAAATAGGGATCACTATAAAAAAACAAAACAAGGATTACTAGAAAAACAGGGATCACTAGAAAAACAGGGATCACTAGA
>JADKLZ010030194.1:0-18751 GCA_021533235.1 Biomphalaria straminea | reverse complement strand
TGAAGCCCAAGATGCTGAAATGAGGATTTCGGGTTCCAATCCTTATCTTGTTATTAGGAATTGGTCTATTGGTCAATCCACTGGTCACTCAATGCTCTGGCAATACGACCAAGCAAATGTCCCATGTGCAGTCTGTTGCCGTCAATCGCTAGGTTATGTGTATGTATGAATAAGCCCAAACATTTTAAATAGCTGTATATCCCAAAATAGTATATAGATCAAAGCGGTTTTATACTGTGGCAAACTTTTTTTTGTCAGTGTGTAATCTTGATGATATAAGTTATGTTCGTGTTTTGTCATTGACCTTCTAATGTATAATTAGCGCCTAGATCTTATTAACAATATTGGAGTCATTAGCTTAGTCTTACAAATAAAACAATGATTGTTTTTTTTTTCAGGAATTAGGATGCCTCCTTACTTTAAAACTTAAAGGATATTTACATCTTACATTTGAATGTAAATTAAGAATGGTCGCTTTTCAGTCTTATTTTATGTTAACAATGAAAAGTGGATTTAAGCTAGATATTATATTAATAATTATAATTTAAATTGCGGTGAATGAGTACATAAATATATTCACTCTATAACTTGTTAGAATTACGTGGAATGGAAAACGTTTCTGTGAAGTACAGGACTATGATTAAAATAAGTAATGTTAAAGACTCTAGTCTAGACTGTTTTCTTAAGTATACATTCTAATGTCTCTATTCATGTTCTTAATGAAGCCTAAAATAATGATGATAGTATCGTTACAAATATTTCAGGTCAGATTGACTTCTTTTTTTGAGCCGCAGCCATCTGAGAGTATTAGATCTAGTTCTGGGGCTATAATTTAATTTAAAGTATTCTTGTCTGTACTCTTTAGCCTATGCTGTGTATAGTATAACAGAAATATATTCTTATTTTTCAAAGCGTAATACATTACGTTATACTGTTGTTGTTGTTTTTTTTAATTGGGACAAATTCAGAATACATTGTCTTTGTTGTTATCGAAAGAAATATCTGACAATAATTACAAAGCTCCGATTGCATAAAAATAATGAAGATTTTCATGCGCATTTAATTATCCTTCTGCTCATTTCTAGTCAACTTTCTCATTCTATCTATCCTTCCCCTTCGTTTTCTGATCAATTGCCTCTTCAAAGTCCTCTTCGACTTAGGACTTATTTACATTGATCACCTGCCAATCAGGTTTCTAGTCATAAAAAAAGGACACGTCCAATCGATTACTTTCCTGGGGGGGTGGGGGAATACCCGTCAGGTCAAACGAGCGATTACGTCATTTATATCTAAATATAGCACCCGCTGATTTCGGTTAGTTTTCAAGTGCGGTACTAATGAGGTCCAATCAAGCCTCGATACCAAAGCGAGGTAATTTCGTTCACAAAAAAATAAGTTTAGTTGAACATATTAACTAGTCGTGTTCACCAAGATATCAGTTCGCAATGATGTGTACATGTGCCATAAATGCGGGTTGCTTGAATCAGCCAAGACAACCAATGACTTAGCATAGCTTAAGACTGTAAACAACATGCTCGACTAGATTAGCATATGGGTACGCGTAGGAAGTTAATTATCTTATGTTTTGAAGGAACGTCAGACATTTATAAGAAAAGATCTAGATGTATTTCGCGTCGCTTCATACTTCAATATAGTAGTGTTCTCGACCAGTCTCTCTCTCTCTCTCTCTCTCTCTCTCTCTCTCTCTCTCTCTTGTAAATATAGATGTGCTGTGCTTCCACAAATTGGATTTAAAATGACAGTGAAAATTCAATAATCAAAACTGCTCAGATTGTGTATGAATAAAAACATTAACTGATTTGTCGTCAAGAGCATAAATTAGCTTGAAATGTCAATAGCTATAGTACGAGCCCTCCCGCAGTCGATCATTGGATAATTTTGTTGGCTAAAAGTGACTCACCTGCTTTTGAGGTAATTCCTCTGGAGATTGAGCTATTCCACTGTCTTCTTGGGACATGCTGGACTGTCCATCCTTGTGATAGTCCTTGACATTCTCAGATGTGGTTATATCCGTATAGTGTGTACTGGTGAGGTCCTGGTGTTGATAAGAGGTCAAAGGTTCGTTATTTAGTTCTCCAGATTTTGAAAGGAGCGAAGACGGTAATTCTTTGTTTCCCATGGTTTTGAGAGTTTGGTAAGAGCTGTCTAGAGAGGCAGACGACCCATGGCTGGAAGCTAGAGATTCGTCGCTTTCGGAGTGCTCGTGATCTGAGATGTTACTCTCGGACCCACTCACCACTTCAAGGTCCTCCAACAGGCTAGAAAACGCCTGCTCTATTTTGATGGCCTCTTGCTTGTTGTAGATCTCCGAGTGTCGCCTTTTAGACTGGTCATCCAAATGGGACGACGCTACCTGCATCTGGACATAGTTTGGAGCCGGCGCAGAGAAACGCTTCATTCTAGCCACCAGAGATTCTTCGTCCACGGGCTTCTGTAGCTGGAAATCTCGTAGCAAACTGTTAAGATGGCTGCCTTCTGGTTCCTGGGGTGCTAAGCGAAGACCGTAGCCGGGATGTCTTGCAGCTTGACTATCCTCTGTGATGTCTGGTGTGGACTCCATCACTGGAGGAGACCCGGTCATAATGACGCCAACTTTGCGATGCCTTGTTGCGGGCTGTGGGACCTCCTGAGGTTTATCACGGGGCTGTGGAAACTCCTTCTGAGGCTCAAGGTGCTGCATCTCCAGGCTGTTATCCTTGTGGAGCTCCGCGTTCTCATCAATGCGAGCAAGGAAACGGTCGTCGCGGTACATGTCCGGGCGAGACATGCGAGACTCTGTGAGACTTCGACCTACTGGCCGAGATCTGGTCAGCGTTGGTTTGGAAGGAAGTTCCACAGTCTCTGAAGCAATGGTAACGCCCACAGTGTGAAGTATGGGTTCCATCTTCTGCTTTGTATTCAGAACTGAGTCTGACTTCACAGAATCAAAATGGTCATTCTGATTATTTGAAACCAAATTTAACACTGACATCCCCGTTTCACCAGAGCTGTCAACATCTGATTGTTTTAGATCCTCCGTTGGTTTCTCTTTAGCACTGACTACAACACTTTGAATGATGGACATGTCGGTCTGGTCAATGTTTTGGTTTCTACTGTCCAGTGAAGACTTACCAGTTGTGTAAAGGCTTCTAGTTCTCTTGACTGGTGTCTCCGATACGGCGCCAGGCTTGAGTGTAGAAATTGAGGTCGTTTTTGGTGCCGTCTGCTGTTCTTCATTTGTCACGTGACTAGGTTGACCAGTCTTCTTTTCGTCCTCTCTAACTCCTTGAGAAACGGGTTTACCCGAACTGTCAGATACATTCATAAGTCCATCTGAAGGTATTTGCTTAGGAAGTGGCTCCTTTTTCTCGGTTACCGATCCAACAGTCTTCGAGATTATACTTTGGGGCGATTTCTCAGACTCAGTAACCAAGTCCTCGCCTTGTTTGGGCTGCCCTTTGGAGGGGTGAGAGCTGAGAGGGGAATCAGAAGTTTTTATGGGTTTTTCATTTTGAAGACTTTTGATTTCGTGGGAAGACTTTGGTTCTTGAATAGGACGTTCAATGCCAGCTTTATCTTCTGCTGTAGGAGACAGACAATCTGAGGTCAAGGACGGCCTTTGTCCATACGTTAATCCAGATAGTTTCAAAATGTGATGTCGGGCCTCTCTGTATCGCTCACCACCGGTTGACCCTCGTCGTAAATTTTGATCCTGGACCGTGTCCTGTGTCTTTCTCGACTCTGGGAAGCTAAATACATCATCTGAGCTTGGAGTTTCCAGAGGCGTTGCAAGAGATTTTGTCAAGGTGGACCTTAGGTGGTCTTGAGTTTTTAACTCACTATTAGAGCTATTTCTTCTGGATTCAAGTTTAGCTTTGACCTGCTCCAAAACGCTGGAGCTTTCTTCTCCCGAGTCAGTCTTTTGTGACACTTTGGAAGCACCGGAAGCTTTGCTACCATCTAAGTTATCATTATATTTTTGGCCCTCATGTGATTTAGAGTCATCACCTTTGGCTGCCAATGACTGTCGGGCAGCGGACTTGGGTCTGGCGCTGCTGTCGTTGTTTTGCCTGGGAGACGACTGAGATGCTTTGATGCTGGACGAAGGCGAGTTGGTGGTGAGGCTGATGGATGAGACTGATGGGCTAGGTGCCGGCTCGTGGGATGAGCCGTTGTCAAGTTTAAGACCGTTGCTGGACCTGCTCCCAGAAGACCTAAGACTTTGTGTACGTGTCGGTGAAGATGTGGAGGGTAGAAAGGTCGAGGCTGAACGTTTCACGTCTGCTCCAGGTTCACGAGCGTGACCTACTCCCGCGCTGCCTTTCTCGAGTCCAGATTTCCCTTTCTTGAGCTGCTCTGTTGAAAGATAAAGGCAAACAATGAAATAAACAATTACACAAAATGAACAAGTCGAACTAATGATGCATCAAAGTGCAATGTCTATACAAAGTTATTGGTTCCGAATTGCTTCAATCTATGGCAAGAAATATATGACACATGGGAGGTTGTATAAATTACTTGTTGTGACTATTTACATATTTTGATATAATTAAAAAGATGTTCCCTACTAAACATTGTCTCTAGAAGAATTGACAGATTTAAAAAAAACAGCCTATTGGATTCAAATAAATTAAACGCAAAACTGGAAATCGTTATAAAAATTAAAGATCTGATTGCTAAAAAATTAACATGACCTGGTGTATTTAACTCTGCTAAATATTGCATACATCCAGGTTTTAATTTCACAGAGAATGACACGTGAACTAATGACACTTATCTGACATTTGTCATTTAAAACTTAAGTGTTGCAATAAAATTGAGTTATGTCACAGTGGCGTAGACCTGGCCCAGTTTGGTCGGGGGTAGGAAGTTCGTTGAATGTCCAGCAGATAGAAATTAACTGAAGGAATAAAGACACATATTGGGGTGTTAAAGAATAGAGAGATAGATGGACAGACGGATACATTAATGAACGGGTGGGTGAACTTATTAAGAGAGATAGAAAGAGAGCGAGAAAATACACACACACACAAAAGAAAGAAAAGAACAATGAAATGGAAAGAGAAAGAATGACAGAGTGACAGAGAGAAGTTTAGAGGGACAAAGTGAATGAGGGAATGAAAGGGGGAATTTTCTTTTTAAATGAAGACAATGAAAAAAACAGACAGACAGACAGACAGACAGACTCGAAATAAGCTTTGTGTGAAATAAAAGAATGAAAAAAAAAGACATAAAGACAGACCAAAAAAAAAACTGCTCTGTTATTTGAACTAGAAAAACTCATTCACATGGAAAACTCTTTCAGCTATTTCACTATGTATACTTTTACTATTTCACTAATGACATTTTCTTTGCTTACTTTCATATTGCGAAAGTTGACACGAATCCATTCAATAACTACAATTACCAATCTACTAAATCTACATACTTAGCCAGTGCTCATACAAAGTAGGTGCAAAATATAAACCTATGAACTTTAGTGAAACATCTTGAAAGGAATTTTTACATTTTACACTAGAATGCTTGTTCTCAGAAAAGTACACCCCCGCATCCTTTATAACGCAGTTATAAACAAAAACTATATTTGAGACAAAAACCTACCCAGAAAAATCAAGTTCTGAAGCCGCTGATCAGATAACATGATGATTTCTAGGACACACAATCACGTGACAGGCCTTAACAAGATGACCACTTGTTTATCTGGACATAGCCACCTCATGGAGATAATAAAATACAGACAACTTATGCGTCATGTTGTATCACACAGTGCCTTGTTGTATCACACAGTGCCTTCCTTATTACTGTGATGCATTAGCTAAACTTTTCACAGAATAACATCCATCTTTGTAGTTGAACGCTTTTATTTTAATTTTAATACAAATATTTGACATTATCTACAGAAATTTGCACACCAATTTGGATAAAACCTTGACCTTCGAGCAGACGATTTCAGAAAGTAGGTCACTCACGAAAACAATGTCTAAATCAAATATCCTTATTTTTTCATTTAAGTATCGAAGAAATATTAATTTTGAAATCTTTCAAAGAATCCGTTCATGTATACAGCGATCACAGTCTCCAGTTTATTCACTTTGTTCATTAGATCACCAGAAAACAGACATTAATTATCAAACAATCACTTCAAACACCACGGCCAAGTAACACATGAGCAACTAGGCTAGACTAACAAAGGGAAACTACTCTCCTGTGTGGGGTAAAAAAAAAAAAAAGCTAAACAAGGGGAGTTAAATCAATGAAGCAGAACTAATACAAAATCCGTTATTGTTAACATGCGCCAAAGCTAGGATATAGTTTATTGTCGGATACCAATTAAGTTCCTTGTAACAAAACTGAAACTAGATGACGTTGTCGAGTACCAACCTCAGTGAGCGATCAGAATTGAAAGAACGTATTTGAGATTGTATTGCAATGTCTTGCAGGGGCGTTACCATAGCAACACAATAAACATAGATTGTTAAAAAAAAACAAATATCCATCACCAAACCTGTTCTCTTGTCATTCACGGAAGTTTACTATATGATTCCCCAAGTCCTGCTGAGAATGGTTAATTTATTGTGTCGGGAGTTAGCAGGGCAGAATCGAGTGTCTCGGCGCGATCGCTGCTTCGATACGATGCAGGAACATCAAGGCTTTTGTTATCGATTAGTGATTACGTCCGTGGGGGTAATCGATTACAACAGCTGCTCAAGCATTCGCTGTCTTCGCTGTTATCAATAATTTGGTATCAATCTATGCCGTTCTTGAACTTACTATGGTCAAGTAGGATGACCTTTCAGTGTGCTTCCATTTCGATCCACTGTGACCAATCGTAATGGTCATGGACTATGTAGGTAAACGCAAACCAGTGGTAATGGTCACGCAGAGCGTTGCTGCTCAGTAAACAGTGGGCCTACCGAGAGTGGACACATTCCTCCCAGAGATAAGCCTATCAATAAATCGATTCGTCTCCGAAACCGAAAGATGTTGATATACCCGTCATCATAATCGAATGTAATCAACTGAACTATGTTAAGTCTATTGACAGTTACAGGAGCACCATCGTGTATCAACAGCAGATCCACGTATCAACAGCAGATCCACGTATCAACAGAAGATCCACGTATCAACAGCAACAGCAAATATGAACAGTACAGTTATGTATACAAAGTATCATCAGTACTGTCATCTATCATCAGTACATTTGTATCAACAGAACTATCGTGTTTTAGACGCATCACTATGTACCCACAGCACCTTCAATTATCAAGAGCATTCAACATCATATATCAACAAACAACACAATCCTATATCAACACTTAACGCCACTCAACTCTCAAGATGACCATTTGTGAGTTCTACAACGACAAACTCCACACCCCAAAAGAAAAAAATTGTTCCAGACAACGAAAACATAAAGAGAGTTATCTCCCTTCCCCTTCAGTATTCTATAGAGTGAGGTCCCCTTTTCTATTTCATTCATTAATAACTTCGTCTATGATCCTCTTAATCAATTTCCCTCAGAGATCGTGCCCAAGGTCATTTACACTCTGGTGTCAACGCTATCCCTTACCTAGTCTTAGTTACTCTTGGTACACTACAGACCAGTAACACACCTAGGTTACAGCACGGCACCATGATATATGATACTATAGTGACTTTTCTTATAAATCTTTGGGTGACAAAAAAGCGTTGTAAGGACTGTCAAAATTAAAACTAGGTTACAGAGATAGTTTGTGTAGAAACACAAACTCAAAGTCGCCCCTCCCCCTTAAGTGGTCCGCTCAGCCAGGTAAAATGGCAGGTTTCATTATTTTCATAAAGAATATAAGAAAGTATGAATATCAACAACTAAATTCTATCTCCGTCATTACACAAAGAAGAGACGTGCTCGAGTCGAAAGGGTTGCAGATATTGTTGTATTGATAGTTCGACTATCGACTTATACCACAGGATAGAGATTTATTAATGTAATTATTATTACATTGTTAATATAGCATATGTATATAATGAATTGATAGTTATGAAGATATAGTTTAATGTGAACCTGGCTTAACTAATGTTATTGTAGGATTGTCTAATTGATTTCTTTTGTAAATGACAAATCTCTCATTTAAAGCCTCAACAAGTAAACTTTTCCCTTTATTTAAAAAAAAAAGGACACATTTTTTTTTAAATATACAAATACATATTATGACACAAAATACTTAATTTAGTAATGCACGTTTTTTAAAAAATCTAAAAACCTTGCCATAAATATGTTACAAATTTTCTAAATAGTCACCTCCATTATAGAATAGATTTTAGTGTTAAAAGTACATATATATATATATATATATATATGTATATAAAAGTACATATACAGTTTTTAATAATAATAATGAATTTAATCGAGGAAAAACACTGCTTGCATAGATGATTTAAATATTTAAATCTTTCGCTTTCGGAAAACTTTAAAAGCTCTAAAATATCATTATGTTGGATTTTTATATCATTTCTAGTTTATGCTATCTAAACGGGACGATCGGACGGACAGACAACACAAAACTAATAGCTGCTATTTCCCTTTCGGGGGCCACCAAAAACAAAATATCATTGTACTTGCGGTCATGTTATGTTGTGGTTTATGCAAAAGAAAAAAAAATCAAAGAAAAATATGCTAAGCTATAAAAAAGATCACTGAAGCAGTTCGTTCTAAGAGTATAGTAAAAGTTACATTTCATACTTCCATAATTAGAAATAGATAGACAGATAAGTAAGTAGATTGATAAATAGATAGATTATAGATACATAAATAGACAGACAGACAGATAGATAGATAGATAGATAGATAGATAGATAGATAGATAGATCGATAGATAGTTCATACCTGTATTTTGTGTAGTATGGTAACTTAGCTTCATTGTACTATCAATAAACAAAAACAGTTTGAGATCCCAGAGGTTATGGAGTGACAAGACATTGAAACATGGCTTTAGTTTCCAAGGGAATCAATTCATATTTACAAGCCTTTCCTTTCCAGACTTGCTTTTGTAAACTCCATTTTATTACTAGTACTGTGACATATTACCCTTTCCATGGATGCGTACACTTGATATTTTAAAAACAATACGCTCTATGGGCTGGTATTGGTACATAATTGACGAACATGGCTCCATAACGTAGACGTGTAAAGCTTTTTCATTAGCCTTAACTGCCAACTCTGAATGACACCATTACGTGTTATTCCAGCTAAGGTGCAGCCACACTATCAGATTTCCTACTAGCTGGTGTCATGCAGACCATTCCTTCCAAACACAAGTAGAAGTGTTGAGCTGACAGACATCTGAGACCAACGGAGTCATCCACATAGACCGTTCTTCCTTACACGGCTATCATTTACGTAGGTACATCAAGTACTTTAGTAACGGATACAAGTCGTCACTTTTGGATGACTCTTATAGATCTATCATTTATGTAGATCCATCAAGTACTTTTGAAATGGATACAAGTCGTCTCTTGTGGATGACTCTTATAGCTTTATCATTTATGTTACAATATGTAGATCCATCAAGTCTTCAGTAATGGATAAAAGTCGTCACTTGTGGATGATTCTCACAAGGCATACAAGAACATGTACTCCGGTCATGGCTCGAATTTCTGGCTAATCACAACTGAAAAAAATTCAGTTCCTATAACACAAAGTCACAGCAACTTCCAAGTTTTTAAGTATTCCAACATGAAAACACCATTCATAGATCCTGAAACAAGGTGATACCAAAGGCCAATGATTACTGTGACACAACGGGTCCAGGGCTAAGGGGCACAGCCAGTCGTGACATTTAGGGGCCCTAAGACTTTAAGAAATGGAAGGTAACAGGGATCCCCCAGCGTTCATGTAACTATAAGTCCTTCTTTGACAGACTGGTCTCACTCCAGTACCATAAATACAATCACACACGTACTTATATGCAACCACACACAACTATATACAAATACACGCATACACGTATATCCATATCGGAACAAGATCGGTAGGGGGCGGAGAGCTAGTAGTGTAAGCTTATGTCGGGTTCAACGTAAGTAATAATAGTTCCGTTATTGAACTGCTTTCAATGGCAACTGAATGGACCCAAGGGTAAGAACTCTCTGGGGTAAAGAAAAGATAACCCCCACAGCTGACAAGAGAACGTCAATCGTTAATCTCATTAAAGGAGGGGAAAAACGTGAAAGAAAAAAAAATAGATATAAAAAATAAAGACTGAAAGAAAAGAATAAAATTCAAGAATAAAAGTAACGGAAAGAGAAGACCTATTAAGAAAGGAACGAAAGAAATACTATTTTAAAAAAATTTACGATCAAAGGAGAACGGAGTGGTAAGAATCTACATCTTATTGGTCGGATAAAAAGGGCGGAAACTTGTCGTCTGCCGTGATGCTGGAAAACTAGCGGGCTCACGTTCACGTTCTCAGATCAATCTTATTAAAGTAAGTTCCCCTTACAGATCTTGCTAGCTAGATGTTAAGGTGATCCGTTTCTTTGGCCAACAGTAACGAGCAGGGTGTCACATGGCCAGCACAACGACCCACCACTCTTACTTTTCCCCTACAAATGTCAGGTACCCATTAGAGTTGTGCGAAATCAGGGGCGCCCTAAAAATACTTAAATTCAAATTCTCAGTCGTAACCACGTTTTGAACCCAGAACCCCAGGTTCGGAAGCCAAGCGCTTAGCCAGTCAGCCACCTCGTCCCCCAAGACCATTCGTTCACAAGATACAAATGTACTCCGAGTCTATTTGACAACCACATCCATATTTTCAGACAGTAGTAAAAACATCTCATCAAGGAAGAAGAACAATCATTTTTTATGTATGTTTTTGCTAGGTGTAAGTTCGTTTTTAACAAAATAAATGATATTGAAATTTGTTTTCGTTTGAATAGTTTTACCAATTTGCATAAATATTTTTTTTCTTGTTTACATCGCCACCAGACATTCTACAAACTGGATCCTGGTTCACCACGGGACATGAACATTTTTTTATGTAAACACAGAGCTACAATCCATTTAAAGATAGAGCTACAATCCATTTAAGGACAGCTTAAACCCCCAAATAGAAATTACATGATTTAATAATAAAAAATGCTTTTTTATTGTGTGTAGGCATGCAAATAAGAATAAAATAAACATTTTTTCTTTATATCTTATCAACTTTTTTAGAAAAAAAATTTTTTGGGGCTATTTTTAGCTAAAATGATGAAAAAATTGTTAATTTTCATGTCAAGATTTCTTGAAAACTACTGGATCAAGTTTAATAAAACTTCAGCTATTTATTATTTAATACTAGTAGAAGATTGTGAAGCAGAATTAACCATATTCATTGAATAGATAAAAAGTTACAACTTTTAACATAGTCACGCCCCATAATTTCATGTTTTTATAGGCGGTTAGGCAAAGAATGAAATTTATAACTCTAAAATTTTTCAACCGTTTGTATTTATTCTGCTTCATTTTCATACTTGTATATATAATATTATTTGTACCAAATTTCAAGGCAATATATTCATAAATAAAATTTTTATCACGCCATCTCTGAACAAAAAAACAAGAAAATGGCTAATATGAAAAAAAAATAATTTCGATATAGAAATATGTATAATATATATAAAATTACAAAATATAAATTAATTATTTTAAAACCTTCCACTTTGAATTTCGACATGCTGTATGCACCAAATTTTGCAGACATGAATGCTGTGTAATATTCAGCTATAAAAAAAAAAGCATAAATTTTGACCCATAGGGGGGTTTAAGCTGTCCTTAAACCTGGATGCTGTGGGTTCTAGTTAGTCACTCCCAGAGTTTTACAATTTGATGGACCTCTAGAGCTAGTGGGCTTAACCGGAACCGGCTTAACCCTAGTGTCATATAACTGGTGACTGCTTCAGACTGCGCTATACTAAAATTCAAGTAATTGAAAACTTTAAAACTTAAATACATCAAGAAAAAAAAGTATTTGCTTTTAGTTTTGACAACACACAGTAATCCATCAGATTCTTCGATGTGTTTAGCTTTACGATGGGGCATGGTGGTAGAGCGGTAAAGCGCTTGGCTTCCAAACCATCAGGGTTCGAATCTTAGTGAAGACTGGGATTTCGAACTTTGGGATTTTTTAGGACAATTAGTACCTGGAATACCTTGAATAAGTAAAGGAAGTATGTCGTTGTGCTGGCCACATGACACCCTCGTTAACCATCGGCCTCAAAAACAGATTAGCTTTACATCATCTAACCCCAGAGACTGAAGGGGTTCACAACCACCTATAGTGTCACTGTGTCATATAGACACAACCTAGTTCAACTTGATGACCTAAATTCAAACAGAATATAGCTCAACTGAATACTGTTTTCCACTTATTATTATTTAGAGGAAGGGGGGGATTTGACTGATAGCACTAGACTTTAGCAGAGATTAGTTTGTATGCCCCGATGTGGGATGACAAGCGACCTAGAATATGGGTTATCTTTACATTGTTTTATTTCATGTTAGCAAATGGAGAAATCAATTCTTGAATGTTGTGATACGTGATTAGGACTAAGTCTGTTTTTTCACTCTAATACTAAAACATTGATTCGCTAACCAATTAAATAACTGGAATTGCTGGAATAACCTGTCCAGTGTGCAACCTCATGTCGAGGCGTAGAACACTATGCAAACCCTCCCAGACCCCCCCCCCTTCCCCTGGATGACAAAGTGGTCACCATCTAACCACGATGGACGAAACTATAAATAACAATATTTAACTCTTTCTCTCCGAATCGACGATACCAACGTTGATTCCACCAGAATGTGGTAAATAATTACGGAGAGAAAGAGTTAAGTACCGAGTTGTGTTGCACAGGGACAACGACTAAGTAAACCCAGTTGTAAGACTTAGACTGCTTTATTGATCCTTATGGACATTTGTTGTGATTACAAGGACTCTATTCTAGTATAAAGACAACACAACAGAAACATACACATGAATAGAACAGACATAACATAAAGAGTTCATTCAGCGACTACACACAGAACTTGATCCGAAGAATGGGAAGTGGGAGAAAAAACATGTTCAAACTTTTTACCAGACAGACAGACAGACAGACTGAGTGAGCTGATATAAGCTTTGTAAAATAAAATGGATGTTAACATGTTCTATTATTATCATAGTGTGATAGTTCTTTATATATGTCTCTGTTGATTGGATGTTTCAAGTTAATTTAATATACACTTTGTTATAGTTATTTGGTTGAAGGTCCTACGTTTTGTCCTAGTATGCGGAATAAGAAACATGTTTTTTATGTCTGTCTTACTGAATGTTTTATCAATATTGATTTGTAGACTTTTTGATATTGATCTGTAAATGGTATATATATATATATATATATATCGCTGGAGGCGCGGTGGCTGAGCGGTAAAGCGCTTGGCTTCTGAACCGGGGGTCCTGGGTTCAAATCCTGGTGAAGGCTGGGATTTTTATTTCGGGATCCTTGGGCGCCTCTAAGTCCACCCAGCTCTAATGGGTGCCTGACGTTAGTTGAGGAAAAGTAAAGGCGGTTGGTCGTTGTGCTGGCCACATGACATCCTCTGTTAACCGTAGGCCACAGAATCAGATGACCTTTACATCATCTGCCCTATAGACCACAGGGTATGAGAGGGGAACTTACTTACTTACTTACTTACTATATATATCGCTATCAACAATTTTGGGAATAACGTTAGTTATGACAATGAATATCTTTTCTAACAAGTCAAAAATAATAATTACTTAAATGTTAATGACTGGCCTAGCTTATAACTTATTTAGCCATAAGCAAAATTAACTTGATAATCCTTTTAGCGATCTCACCAGCCTCCCCCTCTCCGAATTGTATCTAGTCACAAGATATTACCCCCCCCCCTCTTTTTTCCCCATAGTATCCTTTCATAAAGTATTACTCCCCTTTAGATTCTATTTAAAAAGTTTGTTGGCAGAGGATCACGATGCGTGGACGATTGCTTTAGGAAAAAAATAAAGACGTAACCGAGTGACTGCCCTTTGACGTCGTCTGCTTCCGACACAATTGCATGGCGGGAAGCACAAAGATAGAATATATGAAAACCCTTTTTAATACATATCCGAATAAGATCACAGCATGATGACAGCCGCCATGTCAGATGTTTATAGAGCTAGATGTCAGCAGACGAAATTTGGACAATGTCGACCTAGGGGAGGATCGCGGGCAGGGGCAGTTCACCTGGTGCATAGTTGTCTACGGTTGAAAAGCAGCGAAGAGTTATCGCGCGCAATTGGTTAAGAAATAGATCTACTAGGTAAGGGTGGGTCTGATCTTTGAGAAGGCAATGTTGTCAGATTTGAAAAAAATAGATGATTTCATGCTTCAGGGAATTACCTGAACGTTGGTTAGATAGAATAGGTAAAAGAATAAAGAATTGGTTTTCTTAAATAATTGGCACATCCTTCCTGTTGCTTAACTTCCCTTGATACAACCAAGGCCGGTTTTAAGTAAGATGAGGCCCTGAGCAGAATATATATAGAGTTCTTTTCCTTGTTTTGAAGACTTTGGATTCCTCTCCCTTGTTTTTTTTAAGACTTTGGGAGTCCTATCCATTATTTTGAAGGCTTTGGAGTCTCCTGTCTTGTTTTGAAATCTTCTATCCCTTGTTTTGAAGATTACGAGGTCTAGATCTAACTAATGCTAGGATAATTAAGCATTCGAGGTACAGTGGAGAAAGCATTTAGAAATGGTCACCATAAAATAATGGACTGGTCTCTCTCGCTTGTGGTGAGAAATGTGTATGGTCGGAAATGTATATTCTCCCTTGACTGAAAATGGTTGTTCAACGCTGCACGTAAGACTAGTGTTACCAGACGTTCTGTAAAAGGAAGACATGCTCTCCTTTTTAGGGACGTGTCTTCCGTCCGCCACACATTGGTCGAAAGTGTGAAAATGTCCGCCTTTCATTCTGTTTTTTTTACTGTTATTTCATGTTATCCACCAATCGAATTCAATTCATCAAAAGTTCTTGTTTATGGACACAACTCACAGATAGATAGCAGAGAGGAACAGATGTTCAAAGCTGCACACAAGAAACCAAGACTCAAAGCTCATTAAGATCTTGATAATCTTTTTCTTTTGCATTTTCAGGTATAGTGCTAGCGATGACATATATTATGTTATCAATGCATAGATCAAAAGAGGAAAAAAAATCGACTCTCCATAGAAAAAGTGACAAGCATGTTGTGACAAAGTTCAATCAGAAAGAAATTACGAGTAGAAGTTGTTCACCATTGAAATTCGAACTAGATCTTTAAAATAAGGTGGCAAGATAAGATAACCAACGAGGAAGTGTTACAAAGAGCAGGTTGCCAGGACATCCGCTCTGTTATCAGCAGCAGACGCCTTGGCTGGCTTGGCCACGTTCATAGAATGCCAGTAGGTCGACTCCCACAGGATATTCTGTATGGCGATCTAATAGAAGGCAGAAGAGCCGCTGGTCGCCCACTCTTACGTTATACAGATGTATGCAAACGGGACATGAAGCTCTTTAAGATCGACACCAGCAACTGGGAAGAGGTGGCACAAGATAGATCCACTTGGAGAGAGAGCATAAAGAAGGGGTCTTTGATTGCAGATGCCATACACAACAGAAGCAGAAAGAAGGGTGAAAGTGCAACGGCCCCTGGTGACTACATATGCCCAACCTGCGATCGCAGCTGTGTATCAAGGATCGGCCTCTTTAGTCACACAAGAGCTTGCAAGGGGAAAAGATAGTCTCTAGAGACGTAAAATGCCACAGAGCTCCATTGAATTGGATTTTTGACACGTTTCATCAAATAGGCCTACATTGTAAGCATAATTTTTTCGTTTTTTTTTTTTTTGGTACTTCTTTGTTAGGCTTTGTCCATCTTTTTGTCCTCTTTTGTAAGATTATATCCTTCTATTTGTTCTTTGTAACGCTCTCTCCTTTTTGTCGTTTGTAAGGCTCTGTCCTCCTATTTGTCCTCTTTCGTAAGGCTCTATCCTCCTTTTTGTCCGTTAAAAGGCTCTACTTGTTATCATCTGATAGGCTCTGTCCTCATTTTTGAAAGGCTCTATCCTCCTTTTTATCCATTATAAGGCTTTTTACTTATTTTTGTCCTCCTATAAGGGTGCAGGTGTCTGGTAACTCTAGGCTGTAAGTGTAAGACCTACTTGGAATGACTGGCCTAATAAAATGGACATGGAAAGAAGCAATATCGTCACCCTTCTAACTCAAACACACGATTCAGCGCTTAAGTTCTTCATAGATTAAAACTTCACAGCTGACAACATCAAAGTGAACAGTCTTTGCTTGTCCTACTAATCTGCGGCCCGTCCAGGGGAGGGGTGGATTGTCTTACAAAAAAAGTAAAAATGCTGCAGGCGTTAAGTCTTTTCATTCCTACCGCCCCAGGAGGTCGTGTTGACATAGCCGAATTAGTCAAACGTAACGTCTGCCAAAAGAACATACTTATAGAACTAGACGTTAATATGTTAGCATGGGGAGTAAGAGAGGGCGCGGTGGCTGAGCGGTAAAGCGATTGGCTTCCGTACTGGAGGTCCCGGGTTCGAATCCTGGTGAAGACTGGGAGTTTTATTTCGGGATTTTCGGGCGCCCTTGAGTCCACCCAGCTCTAATGGGTACCTGACATTAGTTAGGGAAAAGTAAAGGCTGTTGGTCGTTGTGCTGGCCACATGACACCCTCGTTAACCGTTGGCCACAGAATCAGATGACCTTTACATCATCTGCCCTATAGACCACAAGGTCTGAAAGGGAAACTTTACTTTTTTTTTATGGGGAGTAAGGGTCACTTGTAACAAGGCCGTAACAAACCTCATGTTGTAGAAGGATTGTTTTGCAACAAGCCTTGTGTTATAGAATGACTGTTTTGCGACAATGACGAACCTTGTGGTTAGTATGATTGTTTTACGACAATGACAAACCTTGTGGGTAGAATGATTGTTTTACGCCCATGACAAAGTCGTGCGTGCTGAATGATTGTTTTACATTTCAACACAAAGCTCTGATTACCAGAATGATTGTTTGAAACCTATGCCAGAATCTTGTCTGCTAGAATAAAATTTCCTATTTTGAAATGTATTTGTTTCGCAGTAAACAATTTAATTGCTCTTTGAGTTTGTTATAATTACCCAATAATAATAATAATTACGAAAGAAACTTTGTCTAAATAAGATACAATCAATAGAAAAATAGGATACTTTTCAAAAACAAAGACTATCTAAGGCCGCTAAAAGAAAGAACCGCTAAATCGGAAAATTACAGGGTTTAGCTCCCTTTCTGCCCTATACAACTAAACTGATTAATTAGTGCTAAATGATGAACTACTTTATAAAAATTGATACGTGGATTGTTATCAACTATAAATAATTATGAACATTTCAACTTGATTCGAAAATGCGAAGTAAGAGATACAACTTATAAAAATAGTATTAAGGGGACTATATCCATTTTATATATATATATATATATATATATATATATATATATATATATATATATATATATATATATATATATAGCAACATTTCTCATTAAGTAGCATTTATTCCCCTTATTTCAATATCAAACAAAATAATCAATCACAAAAAAAAAAATTAACTGTTTTTTTTTTAATTTTTTTTTATTCCAGTATTGTTATTATTATACAATGAATAAATGTGCAAAGTTTTAATTGAATCCGAGAATGGGAAACGAGAGAAAAAAAACATGTTCAAACTTTTTTACCAGACAGACAGACAGACAGACAGAGTGAGTTGATATGCGCTTTGTAATACAAGAAAGTAGATAAAGTCTAGTTTTAAATAAAAATGTATAAAGAACCAAAGTCTGCTGCTGGATTATTTTCAAAAGGTGGAAATCTCTTCCGTCCCCCTCCCCCCCTCCACTAAGTGTCAGGACCTGCCAAGTGACAGTAAGCGTTAACAACTTAGCTAAAAATAGCACAATATCTGCCACCAAGTTATTTCCCTTAGCTCAACAAAGAGCAGACAATGAAAGATTTAGTTTATTTATCAGGGGCGAGCACCCATCTTAAAAGACAAAAAGATAAATAAATAAAAAAAAACAAAAAAGAAAAACACTTGAGTTGGAGGACATGTCTTGGAACAAGGGCTGTATTTAGTGAAAATGAACATATGTTGACCTACTTATACAAATACAAGCACTATTTCAACATTACATCCGAAAGTTGTGATGTCACTAAACTATATCCGTTGCTATGAGCAACATGCGATGTCTATTGTTACGCAACACATAGTCTGAGAACAACTTACGTCTATAAAAAGTGAAAGATAAAAACACATAGTACTAGAACTTTTCAACATAAGTCTTCTCTTCGTCTATTGCAATGACAGTCAAGAAGAACATAATGACCTATTCAAGAAGAACATTAAGACCTTTTAAGAAGAACATTAAGACATATTTAAGAAGAACATAATGACCTATTCAAGAAGAACATGAAGACCTATTTAAGAAGAACATTAAGACATATTTAAGAAGAACAATAAGACCTATTCAAAATTACAAAAAGACTTATTCAAGAAGAACATTAAGACCTATTCAAGAAGAACATAATGACCTATTCAAGAAGAACATAATGACCTATTCAAGAAGAACATAATGACCTATTCAAGAAGAACATAATGACCTATTCAAGAAGAACATAATGACCTATTCAAGAAGAACATTAAGACC
>JADKLZ010030192.1:5410-18959 GCA_021533235.1 Biomphalaria straminea | reverse complement strand
CAGGCTAGCGCACCTCTAGTGAACGGACTATAACAGGATGTTTACAGAAGAGAGTAACAAGGCTTGTGAATAAACATATATGTCTCGTTGAGTTTGCCTTGTCCTTAAATTATTACAATGGTGTCAGAAGTGGGATCATAGGCAACTCAACGAGACATATATGTTTATTCACAAGACACAGTTACACAAGACATCTTCTGTTTACTACAGTGTCTTCATTTTCCACTCTCTAGCTTCGGGCGGAAATCGTTACTCTCTCCTGTAAACATCCTGTTATAGTCCGTTCACTAGAGGTGTGTTAGCCAGACTTGCGATGCGCATGGCGAGGTCATAACAGTACTGATTTACGAGGTAGATATTCAACATGAATTCCATTCATAGTTAATGTCAGTATAAATTAGTTTATCTTGAGCACGTCAGTATAGCATAGTGGCTGTGTGCTTAATTGATTTGCTTCCAAATTGAGAGTTTGGACTTAAACGATTTTGTAAGTTGAGATTTTCAACCATTGATTTAAAGACGTCTGTGTGTCTATTCAGCTAAACATTTGATTCACTATTTGATGTCCTTGGTGGAAAGTGTGGTCATTGCACTGTCTGCTTGACGTTCTCGTATGCAAATTAAAATGTGTAAACTCAGCTTGATCTGCTCCAAGCCCCCCCCTTTTTGTTAAAGACAACTGAACTAGTGCTCAAAGCAGGAGTATCTCTGTAATGCAGCGGTTCTCAACCCCTTAAGCTCGGCGACCCCTTTTTAGAATTCCCCACTCTGCCGCGACCTCCCCAGACACACAGCAATAGAAGAATAGACAAAAACAATCCATTTTTTCGATGGTCTTAGGCGACCCCTGGCAAATCGTAAATCGCCCCCCCCCCAAGGGGGTCGCGATCCACAGTTTGGGAACCCCTGCTGTAATGATATGTAAAGTTGAAGATATCCTAGGAGACAAAAGAACAAAATCGTGTCTTGGTTATCTAACAAGGTCACAGATAACTGGCTAATTAACCGCACATTGTTGACAATAACAAAATAGTTTGTTTTCCTTTCTCAGCATGTCTGAGTTAGTAGATTGTTGACTATAGAATCGCGTGTGCATTCAAAACTGAAATGTCAAGCGAAGCAAATTGTTTTTATTTTTTGTAAAGTATTCTATAATTTGATAAATAAACAACTCGGTGGTCCCCATGGGTTCGTTGTTTGGTAAGAAAGTCAGTGGGTAGGTTTTGATATTTTTTCTAGCAGGGCTAACACGAGGTTGACATAAATGAAATTCAATATAGGATCCGTAATATCTGCAGTCCTGACAATGCACCAGTACCTGCTTGTCTTCTGCATAAACACAGTTTAAAGATCCGAAAGTGGATACATTACTTTTTTTTTTGTACTTTAGGCCTAACACTGTTTTCAGGGCCGGATTAAAGGAAAGGCAGGCGGGGCTACTGCCCAGTCGATTGAACAAGAAAGGGGCCCCAACGATAGAGAAAAAAAAATCCATATTTTGAAGAGTCAACATCTTTACGTTTTTGTTTCAACATTTCTGTCGCACTTTTACCGACAAGCTTTAAATGTTACATTTGCAACATTGTTGTGGTTTGAAATTGTCCGCTAATAGTGCGCAAGTAACAGTAGCTCCGGATTTCATACTTTGCGTATGAAAAAAAAAATTGTTATTAAAATAAGCATATTTTATACGCACTTTCTGTCTTTTATGATATGGCCTGCTTTATAATAGGCCTATATTAATCATTATCAAGTGAGCTTTTATTACAGCTTTCGAAAAAGTGTTGGGACATTCGGACAAATTATGCCCCGGAGTCTCCACGTACTTAAATCCGGCACTGACTTGTTCTGGATATCTCTTTACTCTTGTGGTAGAGCTAATAATATATCATAATTTTCCAAGGCCGCTCAAAATTCTCCCCTGTTTAAAAGGGACTGAAAGTGTATTTATAATTGAACTGCACACGTTTTTCCATTGAGCACATACCAGCATTCTCATTAATGTATTCAGTACGATGTGTCCTGTCTTTATTGTCCAAATGTTTTCCTACCCCTTAGTTCTATTATTAATATGTTTATGTAAGAGTCAGCGCGGACAAAACTTCTCAGTCTTATTATTTTCGTTATTTAAGATAAGATAAAATAAGATAATTTTTATTGATCCAATCAAATGGAAATTCAGTTTGATTATAATTGATAAAATCAGCGTAATTACTGTACAAAAACAATATTGATGCAAAATTCGAACAACATTCACAAACAAACACACATACAAATTTACAAACAGCGCTTTATGAATTTGACTTCTATGTACTTCTCGATGACGACAGCTGACATCGTAACACTCTGACCGAAAGTGGGACAAGGAGTTTTTAAATCTTTCAGTTTTAGTCTGGAAAGGTGACGACCACTTCGTTCAGATCTTATGTAACAGTTGTTTAATGGGTGCAGGTTGTCTTTAAGAATCGTGAGTGATTTGGAAAGGCATCTTTCTTGGAAAAGCTCTTCAGGAGTTGGTAGCTGTACTTGAGTGATATGACGAATGTTTTTTAACTAGTCTATTTAATGTAAGTCTTTGTGCCAGTGAAAGCATATTGTGACGTATCTACAGTGCATTATCTTGCAATCTTCTATTTAAAATTATAGGTCAGAAACCAAATCGGCTATTCATTGCACTTTAGTAATGGAGCCCAGAGACTGAAAGAAATGTGTAATTAGAGTTTTGCTTTAGTTTTTTTTTAGGAGGATAGAGTAGCCAACAAAAACAATTTTGTCTCATAAAAGTTAGTAATTGCAGCTTTGCTTTTCCTTTAGTAGGAATGTGGGTTAACTTCAAGCCCCCTCAAGGCTACGCTCATAGAAATGGGCGACTGTAGTTTACTTGAAATTAATATTGAAGATTTTTTTTTTATTAACCTATAGGCTACTCTAGGCTACATTGTTTCCTGAAAAATTAATTTACTTTAAATCTAAAAGAAAACATTTGCAAGTGGGACATTGTATACAAAATGATATTGTTTATTGTATCTATATTGTAACATATCTATAACATACAAGTATTCACATCACTTTTCACACATCTTCCTTAATTATTACATGGGCATTTGTTAGCAGTCACCGGAAGCTGGTTTCGCCCCTGTAAGTGGACGATTCCCGCTAGGGCACCATGGAAACCAGAATTGTAATCGCAGGCCACCTCATTCAGGACGTAGTCCGTTCTGACGTCCACGTACTGATCATTTTCTTCCGGTCCACCCACCAGAGCCCCTGTCAGCACGTGTGGATTAGGACCAGGTGAGTTGGCCTCGTTGTAACCGCAGGGGGCGGGTTTGCTAGGGCAAGAGGCAGCCCGGTGATGGGGTTGTCGAGGAAACTTGGTTCCGTAGCCGATTTCGTAGCTGTAGCAGCCTCCATCGTGAGGGTTGTCCCCGAGGATGTAGTTGATCTGTTCAACGGCCCACTTTCGGTAACTGTCAACATTAATGCCAGAGTCAGCAGCTACAAGAGCTAAAAATGCAGAGTTGGCAGCCAACCTAAAAAGTGAAATATAAAGTCTAAGTTAAAAAAAAATCTCAAAGTATTACAAATATTTTATAAATAAGTAAATCTTATTTTAATAAATTTCAAAGTAGGGTACACATTTGTTTTTACAATTCCTCTATTCAGGTCGCACATTCATCGGTAAAACCTGGAAACCAGTGGAACTTTTACACAGTTCTCGAAAACAGCTTTAACGATTTTCTTAAAAATGTAACAGTTGATAAGATAAGAGTTTTATTTGTCAAATGAAATGAAAATTCAGTTTTACTGCTCTTGACCATCTCAGCGTAACTAATGTAACAATAATCATATAGTATGCAAATACGAACAGCATTCACGCATAAAACATATGTATATCTTTGGTAAAAGAATTACTAGCTGTTTGGCCACACTGGGAAAACTCTAGTTTGACCGTTATAATTTTTCAAAATATTTAAAAAAAATTCGGCTGGAAGACAGGAAAATCTTTATCTTGAACAGACTCTACGTCTTTTGGTATTTCTAGTAGATTGATACATTTGCTTAAATAGGATTTGTCTGGGGAAGGGAAGATGTGGCGGAGTAAACAAATATCTATTTTCTTTTTGATCTAACGTTTAAGAGTTATTAGAAGCAAAATAATCGTTCTATAAAATGTTGTCTTGTTTTTTTTTTTTTTTTGAAAGTTAAAAAAATATTTCTCTCTTTTTTATTTCAAAACGATTTGTAAAAAATTCCCTTTTCCCAATTATAAAGTCACAATGTTAAATAAGAGATCCCTACAATGTAGAAATAGCACATGGTTTTGTGATAAAGTAAAATCCAATTTTAGTTTGTGTTTCGTAAATCAAGAGAACATAGCTGTTGCTCTACATATGCAGAAAGCAGAATTAAAGGAAATATTATTTTACAATGAAATGGCGCATCTCGAAAAATATTTTAATCCCCAGGAAATGAAGAGAAAGTCAAATCGACCCATTCGAGTTTATTATTTCTAGAAGGTGTCTGCATTATTGAGGTTTCAGTTTGATATTGAAAGATGTGCCACTTGATTGATTGACACGCCCGAGCAGTGTATAGGTGTAGGTACACGAACATTATCCGTCTATTGCTTTGTTCATCAAGAGATTTATTCGTACTAACGCTGTAAACAAGAAACACATCTAAACAATACACACATATACTGTACACGTAGTAAGCAGCCCAACTAATATGCACATTAAGGCTCTGGTTAAAAACAAAAACAAAATATGAAATGTTTCTTCCTAAAAGGAATCCGCCTTTTAAAATGTTTTTTTTATGCAAGTGAAACAATCATTTTGGCGTGGTATTGGAATTTATCACTAATATTAGTTATGGATAGTGAATTCATCAGCTCCATAGACGTACATTTTATGAAACTATGTCCTGGTATTATTTGCTTGTAAAGTAGGTAGACTGATCAAGCATGGGAAACTTATATACAAATGTTGGTCTCTCATTAAACGCACTTTGACGCTCGCAGAATTCAGAAGAAGAACTCTTGTCTTTTTTTTTAAGGAACCAAAAAAGAAAGGGAAGTAATGACTGTTTTGAATTTTTTAAAAAGTTAAAGCAGTTACTTTCCTTGTACCACTAGGATGACTTGGTTGATTCTTATTAATAAGACACTTCAACACTGGTTGAGACTCACAAGTTTAGCACATAAACATGTTCATAATGACTTTAAAGTGACTTTCAATCAGATTAGTTCTTTACGGAGAATAAAGAGGGGATGGTTTACATGAAACTATAGAGCTATCACGTGATCAAATGTCTCCATCTCTGCATCACAAGTATCCACTATATTTACAACACACAAATCAAAATCAATCACAATTTCTGATACTTTTTCTTTTTGACTTTTAAACTTGATCCAAACAAAATATAACATAACTTCGAAAATTGCACTCAAGAAACATTTTCGTGTTAACACAGCACAATACAAACAGTAGATAAATAAATAAAAGCCCTCTTCCTAGGTATGTACTGACCTGAGAGATCCCCATTTCATGGCCCAAGCCAACCCACAGGGCGTGTACTTCATGCTTCCACCAGGGAACCAACTGTTAAAGTAGTTGATCACCACTGTCCTGTAGGCGTTGTCTTTGGTTTCCTCAAATAAGAGCTGATTGCAAGACACTGGGGAAGATATTTTGTTGGAACATTGAATGCTGGCGAGAACTTTAAGCAGTGGCGTTAAGTGGCGTAGATATGGTGGAGAGATGGGGGAGGAGAATTTGAAAATCCCCCGAGCCCAACTTAAGGGGGGCGCCCAACTTAGTGTTCGAAATTTTTGTTTACATTCAATAATACGCCATTATCTCATTTCGCGATGTTGAATCTCAAAATGCAGGGGGTTTAGTCCCCCGGGCCCACAAATTATTGCGAATTCCTAGCTACGCCACTGACTTTTAAGTCAGCTAATTAATTCCGATTAAAGATAACTGAACATTGCTACGTGTTTATTTGCAGTGTTTGACTTTTAAGACTTGAGTATATTAACTTCACAATTATTGTTTACACCAAAGAGATTTAAATTATGACCTCTGTCCTTTTTGAGAAACAGACATACAGCACAGGATAAGACATTCAAGAAATAAGCCACAGACAGAACGTTCATTGAGCTCAATAGACTCACGTTGCTTGTTCTCGAGGTTCAAGGCCCATATGTAGCCTGACTCGGCCTGAGTTTTAGCGTTGTTGAGGTAGACTTGGTTGTGAGTGGCCCGATACAACCAGACGCCAGCCTCGCACAGTTCGTCCTTGTAGCTGGTCGAGGCGTACGTGTTGGCTAGAGCCAGACCTCTGAGGAGATAAACAAACCAGTTTATAACTTTGATAAACTCGGGGTTAAGGAGGGTGGAAGCTGGATCGAATGTGTGAATGTGACTTGGTGTAAGGCCCGAATGTGTGAATGTGACTTGGTATAAGGCCTACTGGGTTAAAGTATTAAGTAGAAGCTTTAGAGTCTACATTACTTAGAGGCTTTAATAACAAACTGTAACTTCCTTAACAGAAATCAAACTCAGAAAGAATTTCTATCGTATGACCTTACTTATATATCCCTAAAAGCTTGTTCGACTAAAGAAATAATAATCAATAATGATTAAACTGATAGTTTTCAGTGGTAAATGGGCGATAGAAGACAGGGAAATATAAGACAAATGTTTTGACAGTTTATAAACGACCCGTCTCATACACACGCAGTGACGAGAGCTTGCTGATTATTTCACCACGTCTGACTGGCTGACCAGTGGGGTTTTATAAATGACTTCAAATAGTCTGTTTAGATATATGACGATTAGTCCCCCCCCTTTTTTTTTTTCAATTAACCCTCATAAACCTGATGGAGCAGATGTTTTCTTTTAATTTAAAAAAATATTGTTTCGTTTTTTTTTTTAAATTAAGCATTGTTGACAATGAAACGATTCCAGTTTTTAGTTAGAATATAAAAGTCAACTATTTTTTTTTGGGAGGGAAGATGATATCTAAAGTCTTTAATTTAACCAAAAAAAAAAAAATCAAACTGCCTAAAGTAATGAGAGTTTCTAAAATAGAAAACATACTTTTTAAAAAATATATTTAAACATTAAATTATCTATAGAGCCCCATTTCTATTCCTTCCGAAAATTATATATGTTATCTTACAGAAGCAAGGGTCATCGTAGTGATTCCTTGTTAGATGTAACTTCGACACATGCAATACGATTATGGAGTAGAAGGCAAAGAATAGATGCCACTTATGATAGTTTAGATTGATTGCTATAGTTATTTATTTAAAAAAACTAGATTTAGTTACACATTGTTGATCAACTGACCTGTGCTCGTTAGCAAACTTGTACAGACTCTCTGCTGCAGTCAAGAGTTGATTGCTGTAAGCTTGATCTCCCTTGTCTTTGAACACTATGGAACCAATGGCGAGGGCTGCGGCAGTTTCCCCGGCTACATCACTACCCTAGGTATAGGAATTACAAACTGTACAAATATCCTACTTTATCTAGAGCACATTAATTATATTTTATTCCAGACTTCGTCTAAACTCATCATTTGGCTATGCCACGATTATTGAAGCTATCATGACAAGCCAACATTACCATAGCAGGCAAGGTACTGGTCATCTTGGAAATGGTTAGCAGGCAATCTGCTAAACATTTAGGCTACAGTTACCCTTTCATAGAGGTTTACCTACAATATAGTTAAACAGCAGCTTTCATTGGCTTTTAGAAACAAAGTTTCAGTTAGAAAAGTCTCACTAAAAAGCAAGTCACACAAGATAAGTTTCTAATAGGCTTGTAACTAGTTCTTTCGCTACAGTGCGAAATGTATAACAGACACAGTTTGGTCTTATAGTAGTCAGGCTATGTAAAAGTAAACTTTCAGACCTTGTGATCTTTGGGGCAGATAACGTACAGGTCATCTGTTTCTGTTGCCCACGGTTAACGAGGGTGTCATGTGGCCAGCAAAACGACCAACGGTTTTTACTTTCCCCCCACCTATGTCGGGTACCCATTAGAACTGGGTGGACTCAGAGAAGTGATTAAACCATATAGAGGAGCGAGAGAAACACAAAACTCTCATTTCTGGCCTCTGATTAACATTCCGCTTGTCAAGAGCCTTAATTTGACTCAACTCTTTATTGAATACTTACAAAACATCCAAGAACAATATACTGTTTTAAAAAAATGACAAGCCCACCCAATATTTAGCTAACCCAAAGCAACTAAGATTTTATTTAAAAGAAAATAAAACAAACTCCTTACCGGGTGAGCCACCGAGGCTACTCTACATGGCCTTGACATTGTCATGTCTTCAGGTCTGCCCCAAAAGTTGTGGTCTAATGTTTCATCTCCTACTTGGAAAGTGAACTCTTGTTTGGATGGATTCCAAGCTTTCAGAAAGTAATCCAATGGCCATTTGATCATGTCATACATTTGGTTTAACTGATTGGCTCTTTGATAGGCGTCTTTCCATCTGAAATAAAGTAATTCCGATACAGTTGTTTATGTTGTTATGCTATAAAAACATTTGTTCAAGCTCAAGTATTATAGCTTTTAGCTTTACCCAATCACCAATCATAGACATGTCAGAGCTATTAAAGAAGTACACTTCAAAATATTAATTAGCTCTTGAAGACCTCCTATGGATACAACTCAAGAGGAACGGTCACGTGATAAGTTTCTCGGGACTTGTAAACACTTCCTACAAAGAACAGTAAGAAGGCAGCAAGAAGGCGTCAAGAAAGCAGCAAGAAGGCATCCAGAAAGCACCAAGAAGGCATCAAGAAAGCAACAAGAAGGCATCAGGGAGGCGTCAAGAAGGCATCAAGAAAGAAGCAAGGAGGCATCAAGAAAGCAGCAAGAAAGCACCAAGAAGGCATCAAGAAAGCAGCAAGAAAGAGACTTACACAAGTTATTTGCAGGTCACAAGATTATCCTATACTCTTAAGCAAGTAATTCTTATACATTCAGATAGACTGCTACATTCAGACAGACTTACTTGTACAATGACCACAGCAGGATGTTGGCAGTTGCGGCCATTGGAAGTCCAAACTTCACGTGGTCACCAGCATCGTACCAACCTCCCACCACACAGTCATGGACAGCCGAGTCACCTCTCCATGGGATGGGATTGTTGGCTGGAAGTGGGCCAGACCTTAAAATAAAGTGGAGGGCTATCAGCAATAAAATAAACAACTACAACAAAAATTTACAAATTATATTTTCTGGTGTCCCCCACCCCCCCAGCCATAATTTTTTTTCTGTCTCTCGATCCGTAACCATGTCAAACACTCGAAATTTTAAGCATTATTAGAAACACCAATTTGATTAACTACTAAATTTCCAACATTCATAATATAAACACAAAAGTGAAAAAAAATTGATATACAGAGCTAGTTCCATCCTTTTGAAATCGAGTCCGATAAAGGTAGAAGCTTTGAAACTACAGAAAGGATTTCTTCCAGTGTACAGAAACAGAGGCTCCTTGCCACAGCTTCTGGTTGGAAGTTTCTCGATGGTCTAGGTAAAACCATCGAAGCAGTCAAAGGCGTCTTACTCCAGAGCATCTCCCCCCCCCCTATTTCTATGAATTACCGCTAACTTCCCGTGTGCATTATTATCTCCTTCTTTCTTAACTTACGTATTTTCGGACAGAGCAGGTTTATGTTCTATTCTAGAGCTATTTTGTGTGTTCACCTAATGGAGGTTAATTTCTCTGTACTTAGTTACCCTCATATTCTACAGTCCGCTTTGATGAGGTCACTAAAACGATAATACCATTAGTATCTGATTTATTCATTGAAATCTATAATCTTCAAATATATATCTATTGGGGAAATTGTTACATTTATGACAGAAAACATTTCAATTAGAGTAACTTTACCTTTGGGCGTCGTAAAACAGAATGGACTTTCCTAACGCTGAGGCGTAGTCTTTGGCAGAGTGGACAGTCACACAGCCAAGCACAAGTAGACCAAGGGCTTGTAACAGCATGTTTAGAGACTTACGAAAGAAGAAATAACAATATTACAGGTTACCCTATGATTTATTTGATATTACATCGTTTAATAAAATAATATAACGGAAATTAATGCTATACTTTTATTATAGTGACATATGCAAGTAAAGAATGTTACGGTCCACATAACATTTAAAGGTGAAGTGCTATTTATTCGTATAACGTTTGATAAATTTTGTATCGAAACAAAGGAGATTTTTTTTTTAAATATGAGAAGTCAAAGCATAAAGATTCGAATTAATACTGTAATGTTGAATCAACCACCAACTAGTATTCCACTAAATTAAAAAAAGTAGTGTAAGGTAGGGCCTACACACACACACACACACTTACATACACTAACATCGTCACAATGAATATAAGGCCAGCCAAACATATGCCAGATCATTGCATCACCAATATTATAGTGGATGTTACAAATCACCAGATGAAAACAAACGAATAAACAGGGCCGGCCTTAGATAATTGGAGGCTCTAGGCCCCAAAATCGAATTAAAAAACTATAGAAAGAAACAACGAAATGTACGCAATTCATAAAGAAAAAGGCCCGTCTATAATCCTAGTAGTCTACTATGTTTTAAATCTGTTCCAAGATTGACGATTTTTGACCTAAATTGTTTTTAGTCCTGTTCGAGGCCCCCTGGGTCCCTAGGCGACTGAATAATGTGCATATGCCTAAAAACTACAAGTGAAGAAGGATGGATATATTAACATAATATACAGAACATTATATAGGCTACAAGTGTAAATAAGCGAGATATAGAAAATGATAAGAAAGACCGAAAATATTGATTTCTAGACTTATGGAATTGTAAATTAAAATATTTTAATTAACCAGTTCTGAAAATATTTAGTAAATAATAATTACACGATAGTCCAACTACATAAAGTAGACTAAGTAATAGCCTATTATTTACGATGTAAGCTGCTAAGTCAGAATCCTGTCGAAACCTGGCAAGAGTTCCAAACCTGATCTATATACACACACATAGTTCCAGTGGGCAGGAGCAGAAGTCAAAAACAAGACCCAAGGTTGAGATCTGACAATTGTGATCATCTTGTGTCTCGAGGTCATGGATCAAAGATAAGACAACTCGCAATTTTGTATCGCTTCTGCAGAAGTGACTCTCAAACCATGCAATAACAAACAGTTTGATGTTTATCACAGTAGCGGCCTTAGGGGATGGCAACTGGGGCAACCGCCCCAGGACCCGCGTCTGAGAGGGGCCCCGCAATTGGAGATTCCTTGTTACCGTATGCGTGATGTGGTGCGATATATATAGTCTTCCTTACGGCTCAGGGCCCCGCTTATGACATTCGCCTAGGGCCCCGCGCACTGCTAAGGCCGCCTCTGGTTTATCAGCTACTACACCCGTATCTTGAACAAGAAGCAATCTCCCCAAGTCGGGTATCGAACTCCTACTTCAGCAAGGTCAGCTCGACGCACCAACGCCGTGAGCGTTGAGTTTTGGCCTAGCGATAATGACTTGACTTTTTAAAAACAACACAAGGATTTGAGGTGTGAAGAAAGTATACAAAGAAAATACTTTTGGCGGCTTTAGATGGAGGCTTTAGATGGAGGCTTTAGATGGAGGCTTTAGATGGAGGCAGATTTTAGTTTCGGAAGGTTTAGTCTAACGACATATGACGGTTCTCTTCAGTACCTAGTAGAAAGTAAAGTTCTCCTTTCAACGGATGGATGGACACGGATCTCGAAAATGGCTCTGACAATTTAGGCATCGGTCTTACAATAAGTCTTTAGCTCCAATAAGAAAAAAGTTGACTTTTTTTTTCAAGTTTTTTTGATACTTGTTTTTGTCCCATCAGGCGCCTGAATGTAGACATCTTGTAAATATAGAAATGTTCAATTTTTTTTTATTTTAGTTAAAAAAGCAACTAATATTCTAGATATACATTTTAGGAGAATGTAAATAATGATTTTTGAAGTGTAAAAAAGATGATGTTACAAATGTTGCAGAGTTCTTGCATTTATTGGAATGTATTGAATTCATCAATCGCTGCAGGAATGTTTATGTTAATGTCATGACGTCTGTAGATAAAAAAACAAACTTATTTACATGCCAGGCCCCCTCCAATCTCACTGGATTAACAACCAACACACTTTTATTTATAATGAGACGGGAAGCAACTCTACACATTTATTTTCTACATCTTTGACATACATTACCACCCCTTACGAATTTTACACAAGCCTCTGCTTCGATAGAGAACAACATCGGACAGATAAGTAAACTTAAGCCTATTTTGTGTAAATTGTCTATTTTTGTTTGTTTTGTAGAAGAACAAGACCTCGTGGCCCTAACGTCCTTTGTTTTACATGGTCCAGCAGGGTTACACATATACATGTTTATTGTTGTATTTTCGGACTGAATTCTTGTAACAATACCATGTTCGTTTTTGTTATTAAAAAATACACAAACTACCGAACATGGCACAGACACATATATTGATGACGTCATTTATCACGACAAGCTCAGGGTATTACAGTATATATTTTAAATATAAAAAAGCTTTCTTTTACTGTCCTTCCTCTACTTTATGACACGAGGACTTCCTGTGTCGAGAACTTTGGGACGTGTGCGAAAACAAACTAGTTTCTTATCAGTTGTGCTGAATACATCTACGTACTTTAGAAACAGAAGTCCAGAATTGTCTGTCAGCGTGCCTATTCCTACCCCCACCCCAAACACTAAAAGGCTTCAAGTCCGCCAAGTCTTCTCTTGATGTCTATTGCCATACTTAGTCCCCTTGCCTTCGAGAGGTTTAGTTGACGTGACATAGATTTGGGAAACCTTGGCCAACAAATTGACATTTTGTCAAAGTGAGCGTCTAAGACTACTTAAATACTTGTACATGAACGCTAATTTAAGCTATGAAAGAGTCCTATTGTCAGAACCTGCAGATGTTCAGAATCATCTTTTTTTTTCCTCAAAAGAGATTGCTTGTACTACTAGACCAGTGGTTCTAAAACTTTTGACCTATGCGTAATTCTTCTAGAATTTTCAGAACGTTGAGTATCCTTCTCGCCCCAAAGGATTGATATGTTTTTTGGAGGTCTATATACACAAACTAATACAAACTTTATTACAATTAAGTATTCAGTTAGTGAGTTTAGTTTTTTTTTTACGTTTCAAAGACACAAATACATTCTACAAAAAAGGAAACTTAGTTTGGACATTGAAAGAGTGGGCGTGTCGACGGAAGTAGTAACATCCCTATCAATTTCTTGATCTTTGTACAAACTTGTCTTCAAATGTAAATGAGCATGGTATTGAGTTTATAACATATTAAAATAAATAATAAGAAAGGAGTTCAAACTGATGATATTTTAATTTATAAACTTAACATGATAAATATGAAATTTCATTCTATAAACTGAACATGATAAATATGAAATTTCATTCTATAAATTGAACATGATAAATATGAAATTTCATTCTATAAACCGAACATGATAAATATGAAATTTCAT